>APFE030023121.1:55299-118941 GCA_000404065.3 Pinus taeda | reverse complement strand
GGGGGGGGGGACGCCAACAAATGTCATGGAGGCCAGAGTTTTTTGGGTGGCTTCACCGCCAACTAATCGTGGTTGAGGATTGGCCGTATGCAGGGATAGACTTCACAGGCGACCCTGATCTCCCACTGCCAGAGGGAGAGGATTGGGATGAGGAGATAAGTATGACCTCTTTTTGATTTTGTGTTTTATGATTTTTTTTTGTTAATACATGCTTGTTCTTATAACAATTATATGCATATGTAGATGTTGGCCCAGAGTGCCCAGCCGACATGTCTCCTATTGCGAGGAGAAACCAGGCTGCAACAGATCCTCAGGAGGACGGTGTTGATAGAGGAGAACTCATCCAGAACCTTGAGGGTATCACTCGAGGGATCCCGGATTATGCTCGGCTAGCGGATGTCCCGTTACCGTACCAGAGGCACACGGCGGGGGTGCCCAATCGCATCCATCGACTCTTGAGACGCCTAGTGCGGGCAGTGACATGCTACCATGAGCATCATAGGGATTAGATATCTAGGCTTTATTTCCATGCATATTTTTTGAGAGACATGTTGTCTCCGGATGTACCAAGACAAACATGTATTATTTTTTGATGATGCACGCGGTGCAAACATTTGGACATATATATATACATATGCTTTATGGTTTATTGTGTTTTATGCTTCTTATGCTGTTATAAATTACATATTATGCAAATGTCTGTCTAATACATAATTAGCTAATGCATCGGTTAACCTATTAAATCGTCTTGGAATATGTTGATATGTAATGAAATCAAAATCTCGTTCTAACAAATTAACACGTAAATACAACCTTAAAATCTGATGGTCTTTGACAGAATAACACCCATTGAGCTGGTGGACGACAAGTTGAGAGTCCAAGTTCACAACCAATGTTCGAATATCGAGATGAATCGCCTCAGCTAGTAACTCAATCACAACACTATACTCAACAACATTATTCGTGGTACAACCTAGACAAACCCCTTGAAGGTCTACTAACTCACCATGAGGATCGTAGATCACCCATGCCGCAGAGGACAAGTTGTGTGTACTGCGCGAGGCACCATCAGTGAAACCAACATAAGACGAACCAAACATTTGTCCAAGAAGCAAAAAGGACACAATAAGTGGCAATCATGCCGACACACCAAGACAAAAACATGAAAACATGCACACATAACACACTTGCTGAAAGCAACGTATGTACAAAAAATAGAGTGCACGCATGATACTTGTTCAAGTAAGGCCCATTTTGGGGCTCACCCAATTGCATCACTGTGTGACCAGCCTAGATAGTGTAGGAGTCATATCGGCCCGTTTTGTAAAATGATCAACGATACCGATGATATGCCCATGCCCCCCGGCCGAGTGAGGGTTACAAGCTAGATAATCAATGCCCCCTTTTGCAAAGGGGCCAAAGGTAGCAACAGTGTTCAATGGGCAACTAGAACGAGCGGAAATCAAACCGAGAGAGGTGAGGTTTGGAGGTGGGAGTGAAAAGACACCCATGAGGGCGGGATCTTTAAAGAGCCCAGCTCCCACACTCTCTAAGGGAATGGAGGTATGCTCCACAAAAGGCACATTACCTTCAGAAGAGGAAGCGAAGAAGGAGAGCTGGTCTACCGTGACAATTTTCCCCTGATGAGGGAAACGAACAACATGAAAGAGGGATGAAGCCACGGCGTGCATGGCATATGTCTAGTTCCGGCCCAAAAGGAGGTTGTAAGTAAGATTAGCATCAAAAACTTCAACTTCCACTTCAACATTCTTCCCTTCCAAAGTAATTGGCAAGCATTGGAGGATACTGTAAGGGCAAGATTCTCTCCCGTCAAAAGCTTCCAAGGTTGTAGGAGATTGACTCAAAGTCGAAGACCCAATAGCCTTCCAACAAGCAACAGACATAATGCAAGTTGAGGCGTCTTCATCAATAATCGTACGATGGATCATTTTTGAATTGATGATGACCTAGATAAGGAAGGCAATCTGGTGAGGCAGCCTTGGTACATGGCTCTCGAGATCAAAAGTGATCAAATCCGAGTCGGCCGGGTCGATGACACCGATGGCTGATAGCAAAGACTTCCTCTGGGGGGTGCAGCTCTGGAGAACTTCTAGAGTGGACATAGTTGACAGGGCCTGAGTTAAGTCCTCAACGATGTTGTAGTGCTAGGTAGCACGAGAATTAAGGTTGTAAGAAGATCTTCGGAGTACACCTTTAGGAGGGGGTCGAATAGGCGTCTCAGTGCTAGGTCTCTCGATGTGGAGCAGACCAGAACTGGACGGAGGAGCACTTGAGGGGACCTCAGGCTCCTTCCCGGCAGGTGACGGATATTCCTTTGCTCGAGTCATAATGTGAACAGGGATCGTTCCAACCATGAACACTTGGGAACCAAAGGGATAAGAAGACGAGGATGGGTCAGCCACCATTTGCATTTGTTGTGAGGGGAAAGGTTCTTTCAGCACCGCAGGAGTCCCAGGAGTGCCTTTCAATAAATTACTAACTTCAGACCGCCTTGGGAAGTCTTTGGTATAGTGAGCCTCGTCACAGATAAGACAAGGATACTTGGGTTTACGTTTGGCTCCTTCCTCGGGTGGAGGTTTAGGGGAGTCCTGCTTGGGTTGATCAGATTTATTTTTTTCTTTCCCTTCTTCTTTCCTTTCGAGGCTTTATCCACCATGGTGGACTGGACGGTGTTAACCTCGAAAGTATTTCCAAAATTAGACACACCCTGAGAAGTATTCTCATTTGAAGCATTCGATTTTTGCTTCCCAGGGTTCGTGGAAGATTTCTTCGAAGACAGATTTACAGATCCAATAACACCGTCAACAGATGGCTTTGGCGGAGCTTTGGATGTTCCAGGTCTCGGGGTGTTAGGAAAATAATCATATAAGGTACCTGACTGGGAATAAACCAAGTCGAGGTACTGAGCACGCGCAATAGCCTGCTCTTCAGTTACACAAGCTCCCATAGCAATGTCTCGCGCGATCGCAGGGACAAAGGAGTTTGTAAACCAATCGGTCAGGAGCTGATCAGGAATCTAGAACTTGATCAAACGACGACGCCATCTCCATTCATGTATATGATCGGATATGTGTGTGGCAGTGTCTTGTTTAAGAGACGTGAGGAGATGTGTTCCCATCTCATACCGAATGGGCAACTGAAAATGAGTTAGAAATGCCATTGCCAATGAGTTGAAATCTTGAAAGGATCCACGAGTTAGCTCAATGTACCACTTAGCAGCCGAGCCGGTGAGAGTCCTTTGGAAAAGGAAGAGCCAGATTGAATCATCAAGCCACGAATTTGATGAACACCAAAGGTGATAAGTCATTACGTGGGCTTGAGGGTCTTCTCCAGCTTTGCCATCGAATTTGGGACAATCACTGGGAATCTTGGTTGGAACTGGTGGCCAGAATGGATTATGAAGGATAGGATCATTAGTTAATTTGGACACATCTGGTAGTTCCAATGTTGCTAAGAAGGGTAACTAAGGATTGAAGGACATCTGTGGTCATGGATAAGAGGTAGCACTAGAGTTCCAACCAGTTGCTGGTTGCCCCCATTGATTTTGTCCAGACGGATCTGGCCCATAGGGGCTCTGTCCGTAGGGATTCTTTCCATGGGGTTTATAGCCATAACTGGACGGCTGACCCTGGATTTTCCCCCCAGTACCCCATTTATTACCAACTTGGCCTGCAGGAGCAACATACTGTTGCTGGTAATTTTGATAAGGAGTGACCTGCATTTGTTGATAATTTTGGTACAGGGCAAATTGAGCTTTCCCTTGGGGTTGCTGGGCTCCATACTGAGCCTGGGGACCAGGTTGCGCTTGATAAGAAGGTTGATATTGAAACCCACCTTGCATCTAAAGACCAGTTTGGGTCTGGGGCCCAGCCTGGGGCTGGAAACCGGGTTGAGCTTGAGAAGTAATCACAATTTGCATGCCCGGTTGAGCAGGCCGAGAAAGATGTCCTTGAGAGGATGGAGATTGGGCCACCTGGCAGAAAGGTTTCCCTGGTTGAGTTTGGGATTGACCTACTTGCCCAGAAGTTTGAGCTTGTTGGGTGTTAGGTTGTCCTTGTACAACCGAGGGTTGTCCTTGTGGAATAGATGGTTGAGAAGACTAGACGGTTGGTTGACCTTGGGGCAGACCAACTTATCTAGATGGTTGACCAGACTAGGCAGTGGGTTGGCCTTGCTGTACGTAAGGTTGACCACCCTGCCTAGAAGGGTACCCTTGCTGGATCCCAGGTTGTCCTTGTTGCATATAAGGTTGTCCTGTATTCCCATAGGGTTGACCAGAAGGGTATCCCTGTTGGACTCCAAGTTGTCCTTGTTGCATATAAGGTTGTCTTGTATTTCTAGAGGGTTGCCCAAGATAAGTGAAAGATGGACCACCATAGGCTGAAGGTTGTCCCTGAAAGGGTCATCCTTATGGGCCTCCAGGCTGCCCTGGATAGGATTGCTCGCAATACTGCTTCCCATAAGAAGGCTGCGTGTAAGACGGTTGACCTTGATAAGATGGTCCTTGATAAGATTGTCCTTGATAAGATGGTCCTTGATCCGAAAGGGGTGCTTGGCCACCACCATAACGAGTTGTGCCCCAAGCAACACTTAACGGGACTGAGACCTCAAACGCAGGCTGAGATGGCAAGGATCCAATATACAGATGATGCCCTATGGGGTCATAATAATGATTTGGACCTTGCGCGCCTGGATTCTGGATGGCATGCAAATACTAGTTATATGCCTCCCCTGCTGGAATGGAACCAGAAAAAGGTGGGGCACTAAGTGCAGGATTGACAACTCCGGATGTAGGTACTGACTGGCCACTATTTACTGAATCGTGGGACAGACCAGCAACAGTAGTTACAATCGAAGATGCCTTAACAACACTAACAACCGGTGTTGAAGATGCTACACAAATAGTTAGAATAGTCGGGATTGAAGTGACAACTGTATTGTGAACTTGTGGAATAAAAGATCCCATAGTGGGAGTGATGTTGTGATCCCACATGGTACCTGAGGAGGAGTTCCTAGAACCCATAACATCCCTCAAAGCCCTATAGTGTAAGGGCAATGTGACACTGAGAGGGGTGACAGTGAAAGGTGGGGTTACGGCCGAGATAAGAGTTTCGACACTCATCACAACGGGTGTCTAACTCGCAATAAGAGATGTGTCATCCATGTCAGAGGAAGACATTGAGACCGAAACACTAGTAGGGGTAAAAGGAGTATCCTCTTCGGAAGGCTCCCAAAGAGGGTTCCAATGTAGATCATCAAAATCATCTTCTGGAGCATGAGAGTTCAATAGTTGGACACTTGGAATAACAGGGAAAGTGTCACTACAAACTGGTGTCTCAGGAGCAGCAGAAGAAGGATACCCTTGGTCACTAGGGACAGGAGACGGGATCAATGATTCCGCCAGGATGATTCGATTCAAAAAAAATCCTAGACAAACTAACGAGAAAAGACCCTACTCAAACTAATGCAAACAAGGTCTAACAGGGTAAGTGTGAACATGGCCGAATAAATTTTAAGACACAAGGACATAACTTGACATTTTCATCTTTAAAGAGTCGAGAAAAGGACAAAAAGATGACTCTAGTCGCCTTCGAATGTTTAGTGAGCCTGAAGTGACAAATGCTCAGGTGAGCCTTTTCTTTTAGGGAGTCTGAAAAGGATCAAAAAGTGACCACTCTGGAGAGCTAGGCAAAAGGTTTACCAGAAAATCCGTAAAACTGCATATACACCTTGGTGATTGTATGAAAACCAAGGACTTTCCATATGGTAGTCAATCTTCCCGAATGCTGTGTTCAGTGCGTTACGGGTCGTAAGGCGGAAGACACAACTTCCTATGGATAAAGGATGATAACCTAGTGGGGTCTCCCCATATACTCGACGGTACGTGGGAACAAAAGTCCGTACTAGACCACTTATTGAGTCACAAAAGGAGGAATCACACAACCTTGAGTGGAAACAAAAGTGACTAGGTTTAACGACGCCGAAGCACCTCTCTAGCCTAGACCTCTAAAAAGTGTGCGTTATGTTCCAATGTGTTGTTAGATTCATTCAATTCATTTTAAAGTTTATCTTGTATTAGGTTTCAGTTTTCAGGCCTTATCGTATGTAATATCTCAAAATTTCCCTAAATGCAAACTATATGCCAAAAGATGTCACTTCATTTGATGAATGCTAGTTACGAGAGGGTTTGAGAGCTTTCACGCAAACGAAACGATCACAAAACAACAAAGAACCTCTCTAATGCAACTAATGGAAATTAACAAACTTTTCTTCGAGACCACTAATCACAATAAAAAGCTCTAATTCTCATTAACTAATACAAAGAAAAAGAGATTTTTTTCTTTTATGTTGATGGAAAAATGCAGTAAACACACTTTGAGAGATGACAAACAAATTCTACTCAATACAAGCATATTCAGATCCCTAACTCACAAAGCAAACCTCCAAAGAACGAGAAAAGTCCTAAAGACACCAATGAGTCGTGTAATCTAGGCTCAAAGTGAAACGAAGTGGAATTCAAGTGAAAATGGAGCAAGTCACCCAAATAACGCAATAAAATGATTTACAACCACCAAACAAGTGCAAGGGAGTAATCAGAGAGTCGACTAGACCAATAGAAGATCAAAAACACCTGAGGAAGGCTCGACACACAAAGCCACTAGATGCCCTAGGGCTAGAAATGTGAAATCGATGGAAAAAAGCAAACACCCAAAGGGTAACGACCAAAGCCAGTCAAAAAACACTCCAACACACTTAAGTAGTTGAAAAAAGGTACCCAGAACAAAAACCAAGCTCAGGAGGCTTAGAACCAAGGAAAATTCAAAAGTTCCTAGGCCTGGCGTGACTGTCAGGCTACAACTAGCACCTTTCAGGGATTGGCGCGGGTTGTCAATGAGAAACTAGCACCAACTGGTGCGACTGTAACGCTATAAAAGAGCGCCAGTCAAGTTTGCTATGGAAAAATAAAAACAAGCAAGCCAAAACTAGGTCAACAGTATCCAGGTACACCAAGGGGCAAGAAGCAGCACAAGAACTCAACCCAGAAGGCTAACCAAACAGGAGAAACCAAAAAACCAAGAAACAAGGCAAGTTCCAAGTCATTCAGTTCGTAAACCAAACTGGAGATGGACTGAAGTGGCGTTGATCTACTTCACTAATGCATAGCAATAGCGTTTCGAAGGCTATCTGGTTGTACTTCAGGCTCCGTCTAAATTTTACAAATCAAACAACAAGAGAAAACAAACAACAAGACAAAGAGCTAACTCCCCAGTGGAGTCGCCAAATTGTTGTGGAGGTAAATCCCCTCTGCGGACAGAGGCGATCCCTACTAGCCCAAATGGGGTCTAGCAATAATCAAATAACGTTATCACGCAGGTTCCTAATTGAAAATCAAAGACCGATGATGAGGGCCTACCTGGATTCCAACGCTAGTACTTGTAGAAGAGTCGACGCTCCCGTTCCTTTGCTCCGGCCGGTCACGGTCCCCATGATCCCCGTGAATGGACACCTGCACATGCAAAGAATGACACAAACACAAGCATAAAATCCAATAGATGAAACTATATATCAGTCAGAAAGGATATAACTCAATCATCATTACAAAAGACAATAAGAGTGGAACCATAATGATAGTCGTCTATTATTGATAAACAAAGAAGAATACAACCATAGTTATGATGTCAAATCCTCCTTTGGCTGGGTGATCAGCAGCACATGTCTTGCAAAGCTTGTTGGGAATGGGGAGAAAGCCTCTCTCTCCTTGGTTATTTGGACAAGAATCTCCTTACTTTAGATTTAGCCTTATGGGAATGAAGAAGGCTTCTTGTAGCATGAACTTAGCAATTCTCAAACTTTGGGACTTTGGAACTTGGAACTAGAACTAGCTTGTCAAAGGAAAAAGGACAAGCTTTTATAGATAGAGGAGGAGAAGTTAGGATCATCCATAATATTCATGGGGTTGGCTTTATCACCAAGAAGCTTCCATGAGAAGGTGGCAAACTACTTCCCTCCTATGGAGATTCAAAGCCAAAATAAACCAACTCAAGATAGATTCAGTTCATGAGTGGGTTAGGAAGAACCTTCGGATGTTTATTTATTAAAGAAATTACCCAACTTGGCTGGCGCGAGTGCGACTCTGAGACAGAGCGCCAGCTGGTGCACCCTCTTTGGAGGATTTCCCCCATTAGTGCAAGTAATACACAATGAAACTGCGCCAATGGAAAAAGGGCTATTTTTATGGGTATTTTGCAGAAGATGTCTTTAAGGCATATGAAGTTCATGTCTAGGGGAATACAATGCAAGTGTTTCCAGGTCATGTCACTTCTCACAGGTCTCAGAACAATTCCTCCAAGGTGCAGGAGAAAAGGTAACAGGGACGGTCACAAATTGTTGTGTAAAAATCCTTATCATGTCCATGGATTTTACATTTTAGACACCAGATCTCAGTGTGCACCTCCAACTAAGCTTCCCTTCCTTTCTTCAGGCTATCCAACTCCAAGTGCAGGCTCTCTAGCTGCTAATGAATCTGTTGCACCCCAAGGTTTGTATCTTGAATATGTGATGTGTGCAGCCTCATCGCGATCTCCAAGGCTTCTACTTGTGTTTCTATCTTCTACTGTGATAGAGGTAGTCTTAAATGTGGCAAAAGCGGTGTTATAAACCAGTTGTGATGTTGGGTATCTGAGATTTTCATATTATCCTGACTGATCTGGAACTTCAACCTCTGATCAAAGTCTTAAGGCATTTCATCGAATTTCTGTCGGATCTCCTTAAATTCAATTATTGAATGCACCTCTGACTTTGACCTACCGAACTCGTTGTTCAAAGCTAGCTAGGTATCTGCCAGCTATGCAGTGGGCTTATCAGTGTAATACTTGATATACCATGTCATTATGCAGTCCTGTAAGGATGTAACCAATTCTGATTTCTTAATATTGTTGTTTGTAATCTGCTACACGATCCAAACAACATTTGCGAGAAACCAAATTTCTTTTAGATCTTTGGTCCCCGTTCCTTTAAAAATCGACATCTTCATCGTATTTGCCATATTGAATGGTGGAGGTGGAGGTGGAGGTTTAAGTGAAGGTGTATGAAGTGGAGGTGGAGTGGCTAGATGAGGGATTCTCAAAATACCCTGTGTTATCAATTGAACTGCACTGCGCGACATAGGCAGCACCACCCCTTCATCGTCGCTTGAAGGGGGTTCAATGAGCAGACTATATTCTGGGCTAGATCCTTTGTTGCTTCAAAATAATCTCCCACTTTGTGTAGCCCCAAACATCAAGGTAACTGCAGAACCCTCTTTTCACATAACAACATTGTAATCCAAGTCTTTAGTGCATTCAAATACTTACCTTGTTGTCCTTTAAAGATTCTTCATTCGACTTTGCTATAGCTGATGTTCATGTCAATCGCGAAATAAGTCACAAATCTTCCCCATGTGTGATCAATCTACCGATCCACAACCCGCACGATATTGCTTCCCATTAGGGGACTTTTGAGGTTTAAAATGGGCCTCCTAAGGAAATTATAAAATAATAGTGGAAATAATAAAATAAGGTTAGATTGCATCATCAAATTTTAGAGGGAAAAAAAGAAATAATAAAATTTTCAACTCATACTTTCAACTTATCTCCCTATGGACTTACTAAAATTTCTAGCAACAATACTCGTTGGATGCATAATTTGATTCCTCCCTTAAGGAGTACCCATGTTGCATACTTTTGATGGACCCTACTACACGGAAAATGAGAAATACATGAAAACCGTGATTGTAATCACGTTTTTTCATGTATTTCTCATTTTTCATGTAGAAGGGTCCACCAAAAGTATTTAACATGGGTACTCCTTGGATGAGGAATTAAATGTTTCATCCAATGAGTACTCCAGCTCAAAATTTGAGTAAAACCTTTGGGAGATAAGTTGAAAATACGAGTTGAAAAAGTAGTTTTATTATTTTATTATTTTTTAATCCTTTTACTTCTTTACTCCAAAAATGGTGAATCATCCCCCATGGTTGACATCATCATCTTGAATCCTATTGGTTCCTATAAATTTTATTTTGGTTGTACATTTTTCTTAGGAGGTCCATTTTAGACCTCAAAATTCCGCTAATGCTGACGCCTCCAAACATCGCACCAATTTAGGAGTCCACATTATGGGACCTTCGAGTCTCAACGTTCCTTGACTGTCAACTAATTTAGACAACTGTTGGTGTAGTTATTTAGGTAAAAAACAAAAGAACGTGTTGGTCTCATCTATATACAAAAAACTTTGCAACCACTTCTCCTTGGACAATTTATGGCTCTTGTTCTCCCGAGCTGTGAATGCGTGCGATTTTCAATCAATCCACTCATCAAGTTCTTTCTTCATTGGAAACCATTTACTACACATCTCTTAGATAGATCCCAGTCCCAGTAACAGAACCATTTGTTGGCTTAAGGGGGCCTAACCCAGGTTCAGAGTTATTCATACCAACCAACAAAACCGTCAACTACTGGGCCTTTTGGTAACAACCTGGATAGTGCAAGCTACAGTCTCACCCGAAGCAATATTGGGGGATGCTAGAACTAGGTTTCTACATCCAAGGACATGTGATAAATGGTTCTCAAGCTCCTCTAGCTCAAATTTTACTTCATGCAGATTGATAGTATGTTATGGCTTGCTACAGCAAGTCTATGAAAAAAGATTCTAGACCTTCACAAAGGCCTATGATCAATCTTTGCGGACCTGTTGTGTTGTACAACAACCCCCTCATTTCTAAATTTTTACCTAAAAAAAACTTTAATTGGAAATGGGTCCCTTTTTATCAAACTTAGTAAGTTAATGTTTCAACAAAATTTCTTGTGTAGCATTAACCATATAACACATGAAAAACCTTATCAAAAGACACAATTCAATAAAATTCCTATCTAAAAAAAACTTTTCATAAAATGTGAATCTCTTTTTGAAAAAGCATCATAAGAAACTCTTCGATACGATTAAAGTGATCGAAGGTCGCGTATCGCAAAGAGTAAAGGGATTCACATAAAAAGTCCTCATCAAAACCTTCGATCCGATAAACGTAATCGCAACCGGCAGTCAAAGGTGTCATATGACAAAGAACCAAAGCCCTAGCTGACTCCCCGATTGCGATTCATAAATAAGGTGCGAATTTAAATGATAAATCGTTAAGAGATTTGGTTTACATGCAGAAATATTTTAAAATAATAAAATAAACCAGTTGCCTTAAAAGAACACTTATGCCTTATTATAATGTTACTTTATCGCAATCAGAGTTTTCGGGGCTTTCACACTAAACTTTAGTAGATGAATTCCCCAATTGTGATTATATAATCAAAAGGCCTATATTTCAAATAAACTTCACGAATATGAATTTAAAAGCAATAAACCTAAACATTCGCTAAACATACCCTGCCTTATTAAATCTGCCTTTATCGCAGGCTTTTAGTAGGAAATGCCAAAGTCCTACCCAGTGAATCTTCCAATTGCGATCTGCGATTTATCGTTGATCGCTGATTGGAGAAAACCAAAGACATGCTTGAAAAGAATCATTATACGTATGGTCGATGCGACAGGTAATTATGACATTTATTGACAGCTATGACGGTTATTAATTTCATAGTTAAGGGTGAATCCTTCGAGGATTTCACCCTTGGTAATTCTTAATTACATCAGGCTTATCATATGTGAATTACCTTAACTCTTTTCATTTCCGTATTAGCTTTTAGCGCAATATCCTCTGTTATGTTTTCAATTTTCTGTGTAGAATTTCTCTGAATTCATGAATCCAGAGAAGATGGGAAAGAAATCAAAGAAAGCCAAGGCTCCTGCCACAGTTAAAGAACCAGAGCTCACTAAGAAGGGATTAACATCAGATACAACGTGCCTTGGGCTAGGAAACACAAGTTGGGAGAGCATCTATAATCTAATAGAAGAAGAAGAACCTGAAGAAATGGAGGAGGAAGCTACAGCCGATTCCAAAAACAAATCAGAATGGACTCTGAAAGAGTTGGCTTGTTCATACTTACACAGTATAGCAGCACGAGCAAAATTTTTGCCATATACTGATGTGGCTGGATGGGTTGTTGAAAAAATTCCAGCCACAAACCGAACATTTTCCACGGCCGATGGGTCATTCAAGCCAAAGGATCTCAGGAAAATTTATCATCTACCTCAGCTGGCAAAGCACTACAACAAGGCATTTATGGAAGCATTCACAGAAGAAAATGACATCGAATCAGACCCGATCAGACACTAGAGGCATTTCCCGAAGAAACATAAGCACGAGTCATCGAGTATGGATTCTGTTGATTCATTAGACTCTCCTTATTGCTATGATAGCGCTATGATGTGTAGAGTGTGGAGAATCCACAATTCTGTGAAGTTCTCCATAGACATGGTCCCATTAATGGAAGTTTCAGTTCATGGTTATGTTATGGATTGGGCAAATATTCTCTCTAATAGAATAGCCACCAAGATACTGGAATATAGAAGAAAGAGGTTTGCAACTACCCGAGTCATTCCTCCTTTTTACTATAGTGCCTATATTCTTGACATCATTTGTTTTAATTCTGAATTCCCCATTCTCGGATGGAAATGGACTTCTCAGGACCAATCCTATCCATATCTATCACAAAGAGCTATGGATGGCCCATTATAGGAATCATTTGTATAGAATTTGCAATGGTTTGTTCTACCTGTATATTATTCTATATTCAATAAGCCTCCCCCTGGGATATCTGAGGAAGTAGCAATTGATCTAACAGCAGTAAGAAGTTGGTTTGGAGAAGAGAAATTCACTTATGTAAGGCTTTTTGGCAGCCTCACTGATCCCCATGTTCTTCCTCTATATGTTCTCGATAAATTATTGGCCCGAGAATTAGCATACTAGATAACAGTTGCAAGAATGTCAAAAACCCTTAAGGATTTCAACAAACACATGTGGCCTACATTTCCCCTTCGGTGTGGCATTTTCACCTTGCATGATTATAAACATGCAAAGGAAGACATTGAGAAAATTCAAATGTTAAATCTCACAACTATTCCAAGGAGGTAGTATGACCCTAAAAAGATTGCCTATAATGTTACTTCTTAGGCTAAGCTCACCAGATTTGATCATGAAGAAGCAATCTATGATGAATTGTTTTCCTCAACGGAACTATTTTTCCAGGTTAAAGGATTGGCTGCGACTAAATTGGGATCACAAGGATTAGAAAAATTCAATAGGCTTAGGGCCCAGAGATTGGAAACCATACCTTTGGATTTGTTAGCCACAACCTCAACGGTTCAACCACAAGGCCAAAGTGAAAAAGAAAGTGTTAAGAATACTCCTCAAGTGGAAAAAATTCTTGAAAAGGAGAAGACACCAGAATAGGAGTAGAGGTAAGAACCAGGTAACGGAACCCTTGATTTAGATATCTATGTTGACCCTAAACTAATCAAGGAATGGCAACAATTTGATTCTATCATCAGTAATACTGAGAATACCCAAGGATATGCTACACCAAAGGTGTCCATGGCACAAACAACAGCAGTCAACACAATTCCAATTGAAGAAACAAGTAGCCCACCCAAGATTCACAAGGACATAGAAATAATTCTTGAGCATCCCTCTGATGAGATTGTTTTGCATGTGGAAGAAATACCACCACTAAATATCTTCTACAGCCCTAAGCATAGGGCTATAGTCAAAAGGCAAAGGAAAAAGAGGAAAATTGATCGCTCTCCTCTTTTGACTTCTCAAATGGAGATGATGAATGTGGTGTGGAGGGAGGAAGTAAGCCCTTCCAAAGATCTAACCAAACTTTATCAATATGCGGGAGCATATACTGCAACAATAATGGATAAGGCATCGGAGGTCAGTAACTTATTGAAAGAAAAAGACCAAGCAGTCACTCTGCTAGAGGCATAGTCATAGGAAAAACAACAGAAGATAGAACAACTGGAACAACAATTAGCAGCACAAAAACAACTTAATAAGTATTTGAATGACCAATTGTTAAAAGAAAAGCAAAGAATTGATGAGAAAGTTATTCACAAACAACAGGAATTGTCTCAAGCATTGAGAAAGTTACAGCTATTAAATGAACAGATGAGTAAATCAAAAGAAGAGCAAATCACTCAAATGACAGTTCAGATAGAGAGATTCAAGGAATATCCTCAAGTAGGAGAATTTAGCACTGAGGCCCTAGAAATTATCAGGGCATTGTCTCAACAGTTGAACCTACTATGTTACAACATTTCATTCACGATTCCTCTATACGATATCACAACATCCATGATTGAAAAATCAGTGGATGCAAGACTAGAGTTGGAAAAAACGGATGAGATATTAACAAATTTTTTGTCATGGCAAGATTTGAAAGAGGGAAAAACTGCTAATCTCCCACAAATCCAGGAATCACATAAGGAAGTTCTTTTTACTGAATGGGAGTCTCAGCTAATGAAGACCGAGAGAGAAACATCCAGATGCAGATCAACAACAAGTAACCTGGTTGAATTAATCAACAACAGTCTATATTTATCAAATTTAATAATGGAATGTTCTCCAGGCAAACTCCCACAAGTAAATTCATTAGAACAATAGTGGAAACAGGAGCTTGAGCAAAGGGAAAAATTGATTGCAAGCATTCACAACTTAACATGGGAAACCTTTTGTTTCTTCCTTGTGAAACCTCATAGTCAACGAATAGGGATGAAATGTCTCACTGATGCGATTAGCCACATGATCCCCGAGCTCACCGATGCCACATACAAAACTTAGTTGCACTCACGAATGAATCATCCACCAGAAGTCGAGCCGATGCTTGCCATTTTTCAGCTCCGATCACAAGATGATCAACCAATACAGTGAACCATTTTTGACCGACTACAACATTCCTCTTTCAAGATGATTTCCACATTTTTGTGATTTGGTTATACCAACACATAGCATATTTCTTTCATAGTTAGTTATTTTTGTAGTATTTATAGACCCTTTCATGTTTTTAGAAAGGGTCCTAAATTTTTTGTATTAAGGCTTGAATCGGAAGTTGCACTAATGTGCTTCTGATATATTTATTTTTATAAAAGACTAGACTTGAAGTCTGAATTTTGATACAGAAGGCTTTTATGTGATATGCACTATTGCTTCCTTTGAAAGTTTTCTCAAATTAAAAGGCAGGATTTGAATGCAATTCATATCGGAGGAGACGCAAATGCATACATACTATTATCTATATTTTTTATTTATGTTTCTGTGCGAATCAAGCATTTATTAAAACTTTGCTATTATTGATGTGTATATGTTTCTACAACAATTCTTTACTCTTTCACTATTGAATGCTTCTGGAATTGTCATCTTTCATATATATATGTCAGTAATATATTATGGTTAGTATGATAACGTTTTAATTATTACTTTGTTCAACTATTTGAACAAAGTAATTATCATATGAATGAATATTTTTATTTATGAGTAAGTCATCTTCAAGTTTACTTGTCAATAAGAACAACCAAGAATTGCACTAAGAGGAAGAATTCCCGGGATAGATTAATTACTTTTATATTTTTGCATTTTAGGATAAAACACTTATCATTTACATTAAATATTATAAATCAATCACCCATCCAACCATATATCATTGGGAAACTGGTCCTATTATATCCAGTCGGAGCCACCACACCAAACAGAAAAGGAGCTACTTTAAGGTTCGGACTGGGTGGTTTTCCCCGATGTTGATGCAGTGATTTTTGAGGCACCAACATTTTTGGCACTAGAAGGAGAGATTGAACTTTGAATGGCAAGAAAATCCAAACTTATAGCCCATTCTGAGAGTAAATCTCCCTCCACCTCACCTCTGACTTCTCCCTCGCATGCTAAATCTCCAGTTTCTAAGCGAGAAGTTGAGAAAACAACAACCACTGTTGAACCCCAAAACATCTTAGATAAATCCACTCTTGAATATCCTGAAGTTTAGTCTTTGATTCATAAACTTCAAGTATTCTCAATAACCACAGAAATCTGAGTTATCCCAAGGCAGTGTGACTTCACAATTCATTCCTTCTCATCCTCTTACCAGACTCCAGAGTGAAAAGCTTGGTATTGAACCTACTGAATTCCCTTTGCCTAAAAGAAAAAGAGCAAGGAAGACACTTGAAGGGTCTAATAGTGAGACTCTTTCATCATCATCATCCATTTCATCTTCTCCATTGCAAAGTCAACCATCCACTCCCCCACTCCATATTGTCGTTCAACAGGGTATTGTAACTTCAACATCTTCTTCTCAACCAATTGGAACTTCATCTGCGCTATCATCCATTAGTAGCTCAACAATGGCACAGAGGCCATGGAACAGTCCTGGTGCAGTCACAATGCCTGCACCTTTGAACCCATTGCCATCTCATTCTGAGAAATGGTTGCCAAAATTCAACCCAGATGTAGGCATATAGGTAGATGAACGCATAAACAACTTTATGTTGTTAGTCAAATTAAAGGGAGTTACTGAAGAAGACATGGTTGTTAGGCTTTTCCCATATACCCTGCAAGGATCAGCTAGGTATTGGTGCTTTTCATTACCATCGGGATCCATTACTAGTTGGAATATATTCCAAGAACAGTTCTTGACTAAATTTGGTGATGACAGGTCCACAGCAATGTTAATCAATGATCTCTCAAATCTTAAAATGGAATCAAGAGATCCTATAAAAGAGTTCAATTCATGATCTAACAAACTCTTATATAATATTCCTACTGCATCAAAACTTAGTTAAGAGGTTCGAAGTGAATGGTACATATCAGCCTTACCTTCAAACATAGCAATCTTTGTTGATAGAGTTGCAAAGCCTACTTTATCAGAAAATATGAAGGAGGCAATCGCTGTGGAAAAATGTATCATCGCCTTGGGAAAGAAAGCTACTCTTGAAGAACAAAAATCCAAAAAATTTACCTTCAAAGATGATTCAAAGAAGAAAATGGCTAAAGATCCATATGATATGGAAGGTCTCCAAAAGGTTCTAAAAACTATGTCAAATGAAATGGTAGAAATCAAGGAAAAAGTAGCCGAGACCTCAACTAAGAAGCCACTTAGAAACTTTAAGAAACCAGAATCAAAACCACCTAATGCTATATCTAATGCTGAATCAGATCCTGAGAATGATGAAGAGGATGATACAGTCTTATCATCTAACGAAACTGAGGAAGAAGAAGTTGTAGAATGTCATGGGATGTGGGACTTCATTTTGCTCAATTCTGATAGTGAAAATGAACAGGAAGCTTTTCCAGTAAGTACCGGGAGTAAAGGAACTCCTGAACCTATTCAACCAACTCAAAAGAAGAAGAACATGGGTCCTACTGCTAAAGAAAGGGTTCCCACAAAGAAGTCTACAGCAGTGCCTACACAAAATCAGACATCATCTTCCAATCCACCTTCATCATCTAAGACATTAGTAGTTACCAACTCTATGGATTACAACATCATTGAAGACATGAAGAAAGCTAGAGTAAATATCTCTATATTGGAGCTTGGTAAGCTCAAACATAAAAAAAAATTGCTGCTCAAAGAACTAAATGCAGTACCTTCTTCTCCTCTTCCAAATTTTGTATTGTCCAAAGAAGCCAATGAAATAGGTAAGCCACCATCTGATAGAGTAAAAGCTACTGATGTTGTTCTAATTGTAGATAGATCAATTTCCCATACTCCTCCTTTTCTCTTGACCTACAAGATTTATAATAGAAATATGCATAATTGCTTGTTAGACTCAGGGGCTTCATCGAATATAATGCCAGCTTCGGTTTGTTCTAAACTGAATATAGAACCCCAAAATTTTGCAGTGCATATTGTCCAGTTGGATAGAACCAAGGTCAAAGTATTAGGAGAAATAAATTCAGTTACCATTAGGTTATCATCTGACCCAAGATTAGTTCAGAGAATTGATATATTAATTGCTGATATTCCTGAGTTTTATGGTTTGATTCTAAGCAGAGATTGGTCTAAGAAACTTCATGGTTATATTTCTACCAATTGGTCTCACATGTGGCTTCCCTATAAAGGGAATCCAAATCAGATCAAGATTGATTGGGATAAGCATATGTCTCATATTGTAACAGAGTTTGAACAAGAAAACCAACCCATAGCATTCAACAATAACATCCTTGGTAACTACTCATCTGAATCATTCTTTGGTAATTTTAGTGCTCAATCATCAGTGTTCTTAGTTAATAATTTCACATCTCAAATAATTTTTTTTCCCAAACAGATACATCAAGGTGTGTTAAAATTGCTGAGGAAATTATAAATAAAACTATAGATAAACTTGTATTTTGGTATTTATATTTTGATGGGTCAAAATCTAATGACGGTGCAGGAGCAGGATGTATTTTAGTTAGTCCAGAAGGATAAAAGACTATGCTATCTTGCAGATTAGAATTTGAGTGTACAAATAATACTGCTGAATATGAAGCCTTGATTCAAGGACTTTACAAAGCAATAGGCCTTAAGGTGCAATATTTGAAAGTGTTTGGTGACTCTGAAATTGTTATAAAGCAAGTCAGGAATACTATACATTGCCTTTCTAGTCACCTTAAACATTACCAATCCTTGGTACAATACCTTGTATCTCACTTTCTAGCATTTAATATTTCTCCCATTCCTAAATCTCATAATGCAGCAGCAAATTTACTAGCCAATGTTGCTTCTAAGCTCCTTCCATTTGAGGATTACAGTCCTGATAGATTTTCAGTAGAATTAATTTTCAGACCATCAATTCCTGATAATGTCACTAACTGGCGAGTAGTCAATCATGATGAAGAAATTTTAAATTTCTTAACTTCTAATAAGTCCTATGATGGCCAAATTATTAATGAAAGCAAGCATGATCTTCAAATGAAGCAAAAACTTGAGGAAAATTCAATACCTAAACCAGTGGTCAAACTTGAAAACCTTTATGACATCAAAGATAGGTTTAAACAAGTTACTAATTCAAAACTTCAAAGTTCTACTTTAAGATTTGAATTAATAAATCTTGGCACTGAGGCAAAAACCACAAAATACCAATATGGGACTAGGACTTACTTCAGAAGAAAGATTTGCATTTATCAGATTATTGAATAGATATAAAAAAAAAATCGCTTGGAATTATGATGACGTGAAAACATATGATACTTCTATCATACAACATACAATTCCAATGATATCTGAAGAGAAACTAGTACAATATAAATTAAGGAAAATTCATCTGAAACTAGAAAGTCAGATAAAAGCTGAGTTAAAAAAACTCTTGAAGGCTGAGATAATTTTTCCTGTTAGACATTCAAAGTGGGTTTCTAACTTAGTACCCGTTAAGAAGAATAATGGTGACATTAGAATTTGTATTGATTTTAGAAATCTTAATAAGGCTAGTCAAAAAGATAACTTCCCACTACCAACAATGGAGTAGACTCTTCATTCAATAGATGGTTCTAAATTAATGTCTTTCTTAGATGGTCTTTTTTGGTATAATCAAATATTGGTACACGCCGATGACAGACTCAAGACTACTTTCAGGACAAAGTGGGGAACATATGCCTACCAAAAAATTCCTTTTAGGTTGATTAATGCTAGGGCTACATTCCAGAGAGCAATAGATATTTAAAGGTTTAATTAATAAGTCAGTTGTTGTCCATTTAGATGACATTACTATCTTTTCTAACAAAATAGCAAATCATTTACATGATTTGAAACAAATCTTTGAATGCTGTAAAAGGTATGGGATTTCATTGAATCCTAAGAAGTTATTTTTTGCTCTTGACCAAGGTAAACTCTTGGGGTTCATTGTTTCAAAAGATGGTATTTATATTGATCCAGATAGACTCAAAGAGATTTCTGACATTCCACTTCCACATAATAAAAAATTGATGCAATCGTTTTTAGGTCAAATAAATTTTGTAAAAAGATTTGTTCCAGATTTTTCACAGATTGTTTTACCATTACAAACTATGATCTAGAAAAACTCAGTGTTCAAATGGGGGCATAAAGAAAATGAAGCTTTTGATACAATCAAACAAGAAATCATAAATTCTCTTGCATTGAACACTCCCAACTTTTCAAATCATTTCATTTTATACACTTTGGCATCCGATACTTCATATGCAACTGTGTTAACACAAATCAATGATCAAAATATGGAAGCACCCATATCGTTTTTTAGTTCAAATCTTCAAGGCACTAAGCTTAATTACTCTGGTGTGGAAAAGCAAGCCTTTGTTGTGTTCAAATCCATTAAAAACTTTAGACCCTTTCTCTTAAATACTCATACAAAAGTAATAGTCCCTTTTTTAGCAGTAAGACAATTACTAGTCCAAAGGGAATTGGGAGAGAAGAGGGCAAACTGGGTCATGGCATTACAAGAATATGATTTGGACATTAAACCAACAAGGATTTTCAAAGGCCAATGTTTTTGCAGGTTGCTAGTAGGAGCTTCTAATATTCAGGAACATGAAGGTACCAACAATAATGAAGAAATCAATGAGATAAGTACCATCAATTCTAAATCCCAATATGCAGATTTGATATTTTATTTGAAAAATGGATATGCTCCTTCTAATTATTCCTATAAAAATAAACGCGCCATAAGACTAAAAGCCAAAAACTTCAAAACTATTGATGATGTGTTATTTAGAAGGAATTATGATTCGATTTTGTTAAGATGCCTTGAAAAAACTGAGGCACAAAAGGTCTTGCGGGAATTACATGATGGTCCAGCAGGTGGACATTTTGAAGTCGATACAACAGCTCACAAAATTATACATGCTAGGTATTATTAGCCCACCCTATTTAAAGATACCCATGAATATGTAAGGAAATGCAGAACGTGTCAAATTGCCAGTGGAAGACAAACAAAGCTAACTTTTCCTTTGCAACCAGTCAATGTTGAGCAGCCTTTTGAACAATGGGGATTGGATATCATTGCAGAAATTACTCCTCATTCTTCCAAACAACACAAGTATATCCTTACAGCCACGGATTACTTTATTAAGTGAGTAGAAGCAATTCCTTTGAAGATAGCCAACTCTAAAGCAATCATCGAATTCATAGATCAGTTCATCATTACCAGGTTTGGTGTACCAGTTGCTCTTATTTTTTATAATGCATCTTATTTCTCTGGTAATTCCATACTTGAATATGCTATCAAGAGAGGGTTCAAACTTAAGTATTCTGCAAACTACTACCCTTAGGGTAATGATTTAGCAGAATCCACCAATAAAAATCTCATCAAAATCATTAAGAGAACTGTTATTCAGAATCAAAAGAATTGTCACAAGTCTTTAGTATTTGCACTATGGGTAGATCACATAACACAGAAGGCCATGATAGGAACTTCTCCATTCAATTTAGTGTATGGAAAGGAAGTTGTCATACCAGCCAACTTAGCACTCCCATCACTAGCATTAGTGCATTGTATTGAAGAAAATCCCTCACCTTATATTCAATTAAGACATAATCAAATCCTTAAATTAGAAGAAGAAAGGGAAAAAGACAGAATTACACATGCAAAGCATCAACAGATTGTTAAGTCCTCTTTTGATACAACTTCCACTGGCTCAAAATTTTTACAGATTGGTGATCTTGTTTTGAAATGGGACAAAGCCCACGAAAATAAAGGTAAACACACTAAATTTCAGAAAATGTGGCTAGGATCATTTCAAATCATCGAGAAGATAGGCCCATCAACATTTATATTGCAAGATCTATCAAGTAAGAGAGATTCTCTTCCTGTTAATGGGCTTATCCTAAAGAAATTCTTTACTTAAGAAGGTAACCCCTTCTTATTTGTAAATATTCAACTTTGTGTGAATTTGTGTGGATTTTCAGTTTTGTTTGTTTGCAATAAAATAAGGTTGGAAATAGCCTTTTATTGGCCTTTACTAATTTGAAAAGTTGCTTAAGGGAAATAGTATTAATGTTTTCTTTTGATAGATGAAAACCTGAAAAGGAAAAGAAGGTACGAGGGAACTTGATAACAGTTAAACTCTAAAAAACCTTTATATTTTTGTAAAATCTTTTCAAATCTAAAAAATATTGTAAATCATTCCAAGTTGTTAGAGCCCAAATGAGGTTATCTACCAAAAAAAAAAAAAAAAACAAAGGCCTACCCAAACTTAGCATCTTCAACTCTTACATTGTCGTCCATATTCTCTTAAGGAGTAAATCATTCACCCCATCCACAAAGATTGTGATTTTTCGAAGTGTAATTCTAAAATATGTTTGATATAAAAGATAAGGGGTCTCATTACGAGCCAGCTTACCATGATCATAGGAAACTAATTAAACGGACATTACCAATACTGCATATCAAAACAGGGCAATGGCTTATAATTATAAGACAAGGGGCCTCATCACGAGCGAGCTTGTTCAGTTCAATTACGACCAGTGAATGGCATTGTCAATCGCTGGACACCGAACTAGGACAATGGCTTTTTATCTTTTAAAAATAAAAAATAAAGAAAATATGTGAAAACATATCTTTTTGGATTTACTCTTTAAAATTATACTCTGAAATGGATGGGACAATGAATTATTGAATGGTTAAAAGGTAACCCTGTCGAGACTATAAACGTTTGTTGGTAATAGAGGCTCTACCTGTGACAACGGAGTCATTTTATAAGCTAGGTTGGAGAAATCTTCTTGTTTTATCTTTGTCAACCAATCAAGGCTTAAACAAGCTTAGAATGTTTTATTTTTCAAGATGAGAAAGAAATTGCAAAAACATTTTCTAATCTTCTTGTTTTATCTTTGTCAACCAATCAAGGCTTAAACAAGCTTAGAATGTTTTATTTTTCAAGATGAGAAAGAAATTGCAAAAACATTTTCTATTATTTAGAGTTCTTGATTATCAAGTTGTCCTTAGATTTTCTCTATACTTAATAGTTTTCAAATAAAGAAAGTTAGAATATTGCATTATTTTCCTAGAGATAATTGTTTCTCCCAGTGAATCGCCAATTGTTGTGTTGTACAACAACCCCCCCATTTCTAAATTTTTACCTAAAAAAAACTTTAATTGGAAATGGGTCCCTTTTTATCAAACTTAGTAAGTTAATGTTTCAATAAAATTTCTTGTGTAACATTAACCATATAACACATGAAAAACCTTATCAAAATACCCAATTCAATAGAATTCCTATCTAAAAAAAACTTTTGATAAAATATGAATCTCTTTTTGAAAAAGCATCATAAGAAACTCTCTGATGTGATTAAAGTGATCGAAGATTGCATATCGCAAAGAGTAAAGGAATTCACATAAAAAGTCCTCATCAAAACCTCTGATCCGATAAACGTAATCATAATCGGCAGTCAAAGGTATCATATGACAAAGAGCCAAAGCCCTAGTTGATTCCCCGATTGCAATTCATAAATAAGGCAAGCATTTCAACGATAAATCGTTAAGATATTTGGTTTACATGAAAAAATCTTTTAAAAAAATAAATTAAACCCGTTCCCTTAAAAGAACACCTCTACCTTATTATAATGTTACTTTATCGCAATCAGAGTTTTTGGGGCTTTCACACTAAACTTTAGCATATGAATTCCCCTATTGTGATTATATAATCAAAAGGCATATATTTCAAATAAACTTCACGAATATGAATTTAAAAGCAATAAACCTAAACTATTCGCTAAACATACCCTGCCTTATTATATCCTCCTTTATCGCAGTCAGAGCTTTTAGTATGAAATGCTGAAGTCCTACCCAATGAATCTTCTGATTGCGACTTGTGATTTATCATTGATCGCTGATCGAAGAAAACCAAAGACATGCTTGAAAAGAATCATTAAATGTATGGCCGGTGCGATAGGTAATTATGACATTTATTGATGGCTATGATAATTATTAATTTCACAGTTAAGGGAGAATCCTTCGAGGATTTCACCCATTGTAATTCTTAATTACATCTGGCTTATCATATGTGAATTACCTTAACTCTTTTCATTTCTGTATTAGCTTTCAATGCCAATATCCTCTATTATGTTTTCAATTGTCTGTGCATAATTGCTTTGAACTCATCAATCTAGAGAAGATGGCAAAGAAATCAAAGAAATCCAAGGCTCCTGTCATAGTTAAAGAACCAAAGCTCAATAAGAAGGGATTAATATCAGATACGACATGCCTCGAGCTAGGAAACACAAGTTGGGAGAGCATCTATAATCTAATAGAAGCAGAAGAACCTGATGAAATGGAGGAGGAAGCTACAGCTGATTCCAAAAGCAAATCAGAATGGACTTTGAAAGAGTTGACCTGTTCATACCTACACGGGATAGTAGCACGAGAAAAAGTTTTTCCATTTACTGATGTGGTTAGATGGGTTGTCGAAAAAATTCCAACCACAAACCGGACATTTTCCACAGTCGACAGAAAAATATTGGGGTCATTCAAGTCAGAGGATCTCAGGAAAATGTATCATCTGCCTCAGCCAGAAAATCACTACAACAAGGCATTTATGGAAGCATTCGCAAAAGAAAATTACATCGAGTCGGACCCGATCAAACACTGGAGGCATTTCCCGAATAAACATAAGCACGAGTCATCGGGTATGTATTATGTTAATTCATTAGCCTCTCCTTATTGCTATGCTGGCGCTATGATGTGGAGACTGTGGGGAATCCACAATTCTACGAAGTTCTCCATAAACATGGTCCCATTAATGGAAGCTGCAATTCATGGTTGTGTTATGGATTGGGAAAATATTCTCTCTGATAGAATAGCCACCGAGATACTGGAATATAGAAGAAAGAGGTTGGCAACTACCCACGTCATTCTTCCTTTTTACTACAGAGCCTATATTCTTGACATCATTTGTTTTAATTCTGAATTCCCCATTCTCGGATGGAAATGGACTTCTCAGGATCCAAATCCTATCCATATCTATCACAAAGAGCTATGGAAGGCCCATTATAGGAATCATTTGTATAGAATTTGTAATGGTTTTGTTCTGCCTGTATATTATTCTATATTCAATAAGCCTCCCCCTAGGATATCTGAGGAAGCAACAATTGATCTAACAGTAGTATGAATTTGGTTTGGAGAAGAGAAATTCACTTATGTAAGGCTTTTTGGTAGCCTCACTAATCCCCATGTTCTTCCTCTATATGTTCCTGATAAATTATTGGCTCGAGAATTAGCATACCAGATAACAGTTGCAGGAATGTCAAAAACCCTTAGGGATTCCAAGAAACACATGTGGCCTACATTTCCCCTTTAGTGTGGCATTTTTACCTTGCATGATTATAAACATGCAGATAAAGAGGCCGAGAAAATTCAGATGTTAAATCTCACATCTATTCCAAGGAAGCAGTATGACCCTAAAAAGATTGCCTATAATGTTACTTCTGAGGCTAAGCTCACCAAATTTGATCATGAAGAAGACATCTTTGATGACTTGTTTTCCTTAGTGGAACTACTTTTCCAGGTTAAAGGATTGGCTGCAACTAAATTGGGAACACAAGGATTAGAAACATTCAATAGGCTTAGGGCCCAGAGATTGGAAACCATACCTTTGGATTTGTTAGCCACAACCTCAATGATTCAAACACAAGGCCAAAGTGAATAAGAAAGTGTTAAGAATACTCCTCAAGAGGAAAAAGTTCTTGAAAAGAAGAAGACACCAGAACAGGAGCAGAGGCAAGAACCAGGTAGTGGACCCCTTGATTCAGATATCTATGTTGACCCTAAACTAATTAAGGAATGGCAACAATTTGATTCTATCATCAGTAATACTGAGAATACACAAGGATTTGCTACACCAGAGGTGTCCATGATACAAAAAACAACAGTCAACACAGTTTCGATTGAAGAAACAAGTGGCCCACCCAAGATTCACAAGGACATAGAAATAATTCCTAAGCATCCCTCTGATGAGATTGTTTTGTATGTGGAAGAAATACCACCACTAGATATCTTCTATAGCCCTAAGCATAGGGCTGTAGTCAAAAGGCAAAGGAAAAAGAGGAAAATTGATCGCTCTCGTCTTTTGACTTCTCAAATAGAGATGATGAATGTGGCGTGGAGGGAGGAAGTAAGCCCTTCCGAAGATCTAACCAAACTTTCTCGATATGCTGGAGCATATGCTGCAGCAACAATGGATAAGGCATCGAAGGTCAGTAACTTATTGAAAGAAAAAGACCATGCAGTTTGTCTGCTAGAGGCATAGTCATAGGAAAAACAACAGAAGATTGAACAACTGGAACAACAATTAGCAGCATAGAAACAACTTAATAAGTAGTTGAATGACCAATTGGTAAAAGAAAAGCAAAGAATTGATGAGCAAGATATTCACAAATAGCAGGGATTGTCTCAAGCATTGTTCAAGTTACAACTATTAAATGAACAGATGAGTAAATCAAAAGAAGAGCAAATCACTCAAATGATAGTTCAGATAGAGCGATTCAAGGAATATCCTCAAGCAGGAGAATTTAGAATTAAGGCCCTAGAAATTACTAGGTCATTGTCTCAACAGTTGAACCTACTATGTTACAATATTTCATTGGCAGTTCCTCTATGCGATATCACAACATCCATGATTGAAAGATCAGTGGATGCAAGACTAGATTCGAAAAAATGGATGAGATATTAACAAATTTTCTATCATGGTAAGATTCGAAAGAGGGAAAAATTGCTAATCTCCCACAAATCTAGGAATCGCATAAGGAAATTATTTTTACTGAATGGGAGTCTCAGCTAATGAAGACCGAGAGAGAAACATCCAGATGCAGATCAATAACAAGTAACTTGGTTGAATTAAGCAACAACAATCTATATTTATCAAATTTAATAACAGAATGTTCTCCAGGCAAACTCCCATAAGTAAAATCATTAGAATAGCAGTGGAAACAGGAGCTTGAGCAAAGGGAAAAACTAATTGCAGACATTCAAAGCTTAACATGGGAAACCTTTTGTTCTTCTTTGTGAAACCTCATAAGCAACGAACAACAATGAAATGTCTCACTGATTGGATTAGCCGCATGATCCCCGAGCTTACCGATGCCACATACACAGCCCAGTTGCACTCACGAATGAGTCATTTGCCAGAAGTTGAGCCGATGCTTTCCATTTGTTAGCTCCAATCACAAGATGATCAACCAATACAGTGAACCATTGTTTACCAACTGCAACATTCCTATTTCAAGATGATTTCCACATTTTTGTGATTTGGTTATACCAGTGCATAGCATATTTCTTTCATAGTTAGTTATTTTTGTAGTATTTATAGACCCTTTCATGTTTTTAGAAAAGGTCCTAAATTTTTTGTATGAAGACTTGAATCGGAAGTTGCACTATTGTGCTTCTGATATATTTATTTGTATAAAAGACAGAACCTGAATTCTGAATTTTGATACAGAAGGCTTTTATGTGATATGCACTATTGCTTCCTTTGAAAGTTTTCTCAAATTAAAAGGTAGGATTTTAATGTGATTCATATCGGAGGAAACCCAAATGCATACGGTACTAATATATATGTTTTTTCTTTATGTTTCTGTGTGAATCAACCATTTATTAAAACTTTTCTATTATTGATGTGTATATGTTTCTACAACAATTCTTTACTCTTTCACTATTGAATGCTTCTGGAATTGTCATCTTTCATATACATATATATGTCAGTAATATATTATGGTTGGTGCAATAAAGTTTTAATTATTACTTTGTTCAACTACTTGAACAAATTAATTATCATATGAATGAATATTTTTATTAATGAGTAAGTCATCTTCATGTTTACTTGTCAAGAAGAACAACCAAGAATTGCACTAAGAGGAAGAATTCCCAGGATAGATTAATTCCTTTTATATTTTTGCATTTTAGGATAGAACACTTATCATTTCCATTAAATATTATAAACCAATCACCCATCTAACCATATATCATTGGGAAACTGGTCCCATTATATCCAGTTGGAGCCACCACACCAAACGGAAAAGGATCTGCTTTAAGGTCCAGACCGGGCGGTTTTCCCCGATATTGATGTAACGATTTTCGAGGCATCAACAGGACCTTAAATAAAAAAACTTATCTATTTTCATGCATCAATAAACAAATATAAATCTTAGTTCACACTGATATATCAATTCATCAAAAAACATAATAGAAATAGCTTTTAACTTCGCGAAAGAATATAACTACTCATATCATGCATCATTAAGATAGGTTTAGTGATTTCGCGTAGCATTCATTCATTATTTCATAAGACCATATTATTATGTGACATAATATTACATAAACAAATTTGACATAAATGCAGAGTAATTATTCAAAATCAATCTTTATTGATCTTCCTCATTTAGATTATAGACTCTACCCTGCGCACTTAGTTATAGGGGTCTGCAGACTCTACCAAGGCCTCTTGCACACTCAACTGCAAGAGCCTTCCCTTCTTCACCTAAGTGCAGGAAGCAGCGCCTTCCTGCCTTAGTGCTTGCCCAAGACAACAAAAACCATTCAGCGTACCCAATTATCTATCAAAAGTTATCTTAAGACTTGTTACGACTTGACTATTTATAGCTTCCTTCCATACAGTACCATGGTCTGTGGACCATGGGAGAATCTTAAAACCGACCCAAACAAGGGGCTAAGACCCCTTTGATTCCTCTCTATCTTCACATTCCGCATCCACATTTCACTGAGACTTTACATCTTTTACAAAAAAAAATATAAAAATTGGGTTAAATTAACCCGAAAAATAACCCTAGGGACCCTAACCCAACAGTTAATATGCTCTTTTATATGAAATTTTGTATGCATCCTTGAAGTTAAAATATATGGAGCAAGTTTGTTATCGGAGAAGGTCTTCTTGATGCAAGTTGCATGAGTGAATGCTAGCTGTGAACAAGCTCCAAAGAGGAGAAGGAAAACCCAAATCCTTTTATCTTGAAGTGGGGTGTGCACCACAAAGATGGAACATGGTATATGAGGAAGTTCGAATGGAGGAAGAGAAAAATTATCGCAAGATATTCTTCACCATGGAAGAGAAAGTTGACGAGTTGTTTGCAGAATATGAGAAGATAATCATTCCCGAGAAGAAAGAGCCAGATGACCATGCATCAGTAAATCATGAAAGTGTAAGAGGAGAGCCTTTTGAACCACCCTCTCCATCCTCTAATGACATTTCTTATTCTTGTTCTTCTCCTCACTCTAACAGTCATCATTGGAATACATCTAAGAAGCCATTTTTTAAGCTAGATGTAAATTTTGATTTTCCCACATATAATGGAGAATATAATGCAGAGAAACTAAACAATTGAATTAGACAGATCGAGGTTTATTTCTAGATTCAATAGATTGAGGATGATGAGGTAAAGGTCCAATTAGCATCTCTTATGCCAAGTGCCACCACTCTCATCTGGTGGGAGAGAAAGTTGTAGAAAGGCAGAAAAACCTTGGGTAATCTCCTTTCTTCTTGGTCTAATTTTGTTTCTGTATTAAAATATAAGTTTTATCCTTTGGGTTATCGACAAAAGAATTTAATGTAATTTCAATATTTGAGGCAAGGAAAGGGTCAAAATGTACAAAGATTCAGAGGAGTTTAGAAAACAAGCATTGAATTTGGGCCTACTACTATTAATGCCTCTAGTGTGAAGGTCATTCACCTTGAAATCAGGGGAAAGAATGATAAATAAGAGAAACCAAAGAAATAATCTTCCAAACCTCATAATGGAAAGTTCAAAGGAAAAGGAAAGGGAAAGGAAAAGAAGGAAACTACGACCAATAAGGAGGAAGGAGCAAAGCCATCTTGTACACATTGTAAGAAGGAAGGCCATGATGATGAACACTTTTGGAAATTGCATCTAGAGTTGAAACCAAAGTGATTTGGTGGGAAGAACAAGCAAAAGATGGTGGCAACCATGTAGCATGACCTTGGATCTGATTCCAATGATGAGACATTGATCATAGAAGTGGGCACACAAGGTCCTCTTTCTCTTCATGCTAATGAAAATTATGAATTACACACAAGTACAAGTTATTTAAATGAGCCTCTTGTTAATGAACGAAAGAGAATTGAATTGTTCCACAAAAGAGTCATAATGAAACATACTAAAGTGGAAACCTTGTTTGATCTGGGCTCACAAGAAAATTTGATTTTAGAATCCTTAGTTAAAAAGTTAGGATTAGAGAGCAAGCCTCATCTGAAACCCTACCCTCTTGGTTGGGTGTGTGATGAAGCAAAATTACATGTAACCAGTCAGTGTAGATCTATATTTGTGATTGCATCCAAACTAGTAGATGGGGTTGATCTTGATGTTGTACCCTTGGATATATGTGGTATTGTATTAGGGAGTCCATATTTGTATGACAGGAAAGAAATTTTCTTTCACCATGAAAACAAGTATCATCTCACAAAAGAGGATTTGGAATACATTGTCAGAGCCTATCATGCCAAAATCAGTTCCAACCTTGTAAGTGCAAGTTAGATGAAGAGATTGATTAATTCCAAAAAAGGGTGCATGCTCATGTTTGAGAGAAAAAGATGTCCAGACATATGAAGCTTTGCAAGGTTGTGATCCCACTCATAAAAAGGAATTGTATGAAATTGTTTCTAACTATGATGGAATATTTCAAGAATCAAGTGGGTTTCCTACAAAGCGTGAAATCCAACATGAGATTCACTTGCAGCAAGATGCCCCTTTACCCAACATTGATATGTATAGGTTTTCTTTCATTGAGATGGAGGAGATAAAGAAGCAAGTACAGGAATTGCTAAACCAAGGGGTCATAAGACCAAGTTCTTCTCCATATGGCTCACCCATCGTGTTGGTACCAAAGAAGGTTGGAACATGCAGGATGTGCATAGGCTACGGGGCACTCAACAAAATAGCAGTGAAGAATCGATACCCTCTCCCTTGCATTGATGATTTGTTAGATCAATTGAAAAGTGTTATCTATTTCACAAAATTGGACTTGCGCAATGGTTATCATCAAGTCAGGATTGCAGAACAGGATATATGGAAAACTGCATTCAAGACAAAACATGGGTTGTTTGAATGGTTGGTGATGCCATTCGAACTATGCCATTCTATGACCATGTTCATGAGGGTGATGAATAATATTTTCAAGGATTTTATTGATTATTTTGTAGGTGTATATCTTGACGACATTCTTTTTTACAATAGGACATGGGATGATCATGTGAATCATGTTAAAAAATTGCTTGATGTTTTGCAAAAGAAAATGCATGTCAAAATGTCAAAGTGTGGATTTGGTAAGACCTCTTTGGTTTACTTGGGTCACATTGTCGGTGGTGGAAAATTGAGAATATATCCTTCTAAAATTGATGTGGTTGTAAAGTGGCCTAAACCCATAAATGTTACAGAGGCTCGTAGCTTTTTTGGTGCAGTACAATACTAGAGAAGGTTAATTTCCAACTTCTTCATCATTGCATCCCACTTACATGCATTGATGAGTGTGAAGCAAGACTTTCAATGGGGAGGAAAGTAGTAGAAATTATTTGATATAATGAAAGAGAATACCAGTACCACACTAGTTTTGGCATTGTCTGACCTCCAGCAACCTTTTGAGATCGATACATATGTCAGTGGATACACCATGGGAGCAGTATTGATGTAGCGGAGGATACCTATATGTTACCATTCACAAACATACTCCCAGTTTGTTGTGAACTATCCCGCATATGACAAGGAGTTTTATGCCTTGATTCAAAGCATGAATAAGTGGAAACACTATTTCATCGGCAAGGAGACCATCATTCACACAGATCACCAGCCCTTATAGTACCTCCAATCACAAACCAAGCTTCAACAAGCACGTCATTTTAGATGGATGGGATTCCTCCAACAGTTTCACTTGGTAATAAAATACAACAAGGGCACCAACAACAAAGTGGCAGATATGCTTTCTCGCCCTCCTATTTCTGCATCTATAATTTTGCAAAATTCATATTTATCTTTTAAAATTTATGTTGAACAGTGTGTTTATGGTGATGATTTTAAGAAGAATTATGCAAAGATGTCTCATGGATCGTAGGTAGACAATTACCATTTGCAGGGAAATTTGTTGTACCACCTTGGAAAACCTTGTATCCCAACAAATGAATGAATACGTGTAATCAGAGAGGTACACAACTCTCTTGTGTTAAGTCATATTGGTGTAGGGAAATTTTTGTGTTATTTGCAGAGGTTGTGTTATTGGCCTCACATGAAAAATGTTGTGACTCGATATGTAAAGTGATGTGTGTTGTGTTCAATTAAAAAGCCCACTAATAGAAAATTGTGGCTCTACACACATTAAGGGAGTTTTGAGGTCTAAAATGAGCCTCCTAAGGAAATTATAAAATAATAATCGAAATAATAAAATAATATTAGGTTACATCATCAAATTTTAGAGGGAAAAAAGAAAAAACTAATTTTCAACTCATATTTTCAAATTATCTCCCTATGGGTTTACTCAAATTTCGATTGGAAACACTTGTTGGATGCATAATTTGATTCCTCATCCAAGGAGTACCCATGCTGCATATTTTCGATGGACCTTGCTACATGAAAAATCAGAAATACGTGAAAAATGTGATTGTAATCATATTTTTTCATGTATTTCTCATTATTCTTGTAGAAGGGTCCATCGGAAGTATGAAACATTGGTACTCTTTGGATGAGGAATTAATTTTTTCATCCAACGAGTACTCCCACTCGAAATTTGAGTAAAGCCTTAGGGAGATAAGTTGAAAATATGAGTTGAAAAAGTAGTTTTATTATTTTATTATCTTATTATTTTTTAATCTTTTTACTTCTTTACTCCAAAAATGGTGAATCATCCCCCATGGTTGACATCATCAACTTGAATCCTATTGGTTCTTATAGAGTTTATTTTGGTTGTATATTTTTCTTAGGAGGCCCATTTTAGACTTCGAAATTCCCCTAATGCCACTCCCTTTCTGAGTCGTCCATGGGAAAGTTTGTCAATGGATTTTGTAGGTTGTTTACCTTTGTCTAGGAAAGGCCATGACTATTTTTATGTCGTTGTGGATCGATTTAGCAAAATGTGTGTATTAATTCCTTATAAAAAGAGGTCACTGCAAAGTAGACAGCTCATCTCTTCTTCCAATTTGTATGTGTCCAATTTGGACTACCCACATCCATTGTGTCTGATCGAGACTCTCACATTCTTGGAGATTTTTGGACTAGATCGTGGAAGATGATGAACACCCAATTGAAAAGGAGCACGACATTTCATATGTAGACCAATAGATTAAACATAGGTTTTCAATCACACAGTGATACACATACTCTAAGGCTATTGTGGCAAGCATCCCAAGTTGTGGAACGAGAAGCTTCCTTATGTACAACATGCATACAATCGAGCAATGTATTCATCCACTCAGAGCTCACCGTTTGAGACATGACTTTGCTATTTTCCAAAGGATCCCTTAGACATGGTATTTGTGAGAAATGAATACTCCAGTGGAAAATATGACAAGGAAAAAGCACAATATTTCATTCAACAAATTCAGATGATTTACCAGGCAATGCAGGAGTAGTTGGAGAAAATTCAAGCTCAATACAAAGCCTGACATGATAAGCATCGAGTCGATCTCCAATTCTAGGTTGGAGAAAAAATGTGGCTCCACACCAACAAAGACAGAATGAAAGGGGAAGGAAATACGCTGTGACCAATCTAATATGGCCCATTCACCATATTAGAGAATATTGGAGACATTATTTTCATCTCGATTTTCCATCATACATGGAGATGTATTTAGTGGTGAATGTTGAAAACTTGAAGCTTTATGAACCTTTTATTATCATGGACACCGAAGAGGTTGGACATGTTCCTATAGTGGATGATTTTTCACCTGAATACTTGGACAAGCTACCAGAGGACATCATTCTCGACAGGAAGACCAGGACTTCATGACAAGGAGACATGGAGTACCTTCGTATTGGTTTCAAAATCAAAGTAAGGATCGATGGATGGAAAAGAAGAAAGTGAGGGAGAAATTCCCTCACTTTCCAATTGACTGATAAAGCTTTTGGTAGTGCAAAATGTCATTAGTGGGGAGGAATGATCCAGGGAGATCTAGAAATAGAAATGGCCTTGAAAATATCTCAAAAATCATAGTCATCAAATGGAAGTGAAACTTGGACCAGATCCTAGTGCTCATCGCCCTAATTCCAACAGTGTGAATGACATTCAAATCCGAGTTCATATGCTCATGTTATAGCTGGTCAAATATTTGGTCAAACTGGGCCAAGTGGCAGTCACTAATGAGGCAACAATTTGGTAGAGTCCCGACACATGACAAATGGTGGTCAGAAAAGGAATTTTTTTCGCCTCCTTAATTCATTGAGTAACCCTTAATTTATGATGTAATTTTTTTAACTATATGGTTCAAAAAAATAAGAAAAATAATAATAGTTTCAGGGTGGTGGGTTGCTAACCCCGCCACCCCCCAGCGTACCCAATGACATTTTTGTGTTTATATTAAAAATATGTGGTGGGAAGCCCACACCCGTCAGACCCGCCTGACCATCGGTCAACAATGATATTACATATATATCACAGCGCCAACACATATGCCGACTAAAACCATCAATTAGCAATGTCATTACACACACACACACACATATACATCGATATATACCACAACGACAATATTAACAATTGTGCCATGTATTTGAAAACAAATTCATACCAAGTGTGGGGTGGGCAGGTTTTGAACCTAGCTCACCCCCACATAATTCTTCGGTGGTTACCAATGAGCCATGTCTCAGGGTTTTCTAACTCGACCCAAAAAAGGTTATAAAAACCTTCATCAAATTCCATTTGATAGATCGGTAGAGGGAAAACCAGTAGAACCCTAAGCAGCAATGAGAGGCAGAACCATGAGAAAGTGATATATTTAGATGTTGAAAATATTCCCTTAGAGGGCTAGAGGTACCAATGTCAAAATTTGACAAGCTTATAGTCATTTTTTCACATTTTCACGCAAGGAATTCAACCATGCAGTCCTTTCCTCCAACTGAGATCTCCATTTTCAGGCCATCATCAGAGTATGATGTATAAGGGGAATTTTTGTAAAGTTGCTTGTAATTCATTTCTTTGCTGGTATTTAATCAAGGAAGGCCTCCCCACTTTGAGTAGGGCCTAAAGACATAGGCCACATTGGGTGAACTCTGTAATCAAATTGTTTGTGTGCCTTTGATCTCATGGTTTCTTTATGATTTATGATTATTTTTCATGGTTTAAGTTACTTGGTTAATATGCTCTTTTATATGCAATTATGTATGCATAGTTGAAGTTAAAATATCTAAATCACACAAGGTCAACCTCCACATATGGACTTTAATAGATAGTTTCCATTTTTGCAACACTTGAGTTACTAGATTTATCCTAGCTAATGAATGATCCCATTTGTCATTCTCCTTGGTGGCCAACTATTCCTACCAAATTGCTAAGTGACATTCCAAAATTTAACGGAACTCTTGGAGAAGATATGTCCACTCATGTTATGACCTATCATTTATGGTATTCCACTAACTCAAATGCTGAATCAATTTGTTTACGTATTTTCCAGAGAACTCTTACCAATACGACAACTAAGCTTTAAGTTGAATTACCATGAGCTTCATTCAAAAACTTTAATGCCTTAGAAACCACATTTCTTACCCATTTTAAATTGCCTATTCATTATGAAACTGCAGTCAATCTTTTGACCTCATTGAAACAGTGTAACTCCACCCACATATCATACCATATACATGAGTGGAAGTGTCGACATCAATTGGCCAAAACTTACATTCATGATCAATTATTGGTAGAATGGTTTATCAAATCTTTGTTGCCATCTATAACTGAGGATGTTACTCAAGGTGGGGTTGTTACTGAAGAGCAAGTCATTTCTCATGCTCAATATTTGGATTTTATTTATATCGAATCTAGAACACTCTATGACAAGATACCCAATGCTCTGTGACCCCAGTATACTATTCCATATGTACCTTCAAAGGAACCACACGGTGTTGATGGTGTGATTTCTTCCATTCGTTAATATTCAGCGAGGAAACCTTCTAATCAACCTAATTTTAATTTTTCTCCTGATGTGACCAATCAAAACCCTCCCAATCCTACTCCTATGAGTACTTGTGAGATAAAATTTGTTCAATCCAATAAAATAAAATCTCAACAACCTGGAAGTAAGAAAAAAAGTAAAGAAAAGAATAAATAGGAGAACCCGCCAAAGGAAAAGCAGAATATTCAGTCTCCTTACGAGAAATGAAAGTCTCGTTATATTTTTCTTATCTGTAATGACGAAAATTTAATGACAGAATGTCCACATCGCATAAAGATCAATATATTTTTGAAAATATCATTCACTGCATCTATTATTTTGACATACCCTTTCCCAAACTAGGAGATAAATATTGTTACTCAACACCCATCCTCCTCTTCCTAGGTTATGATGTTATCTGTTATTAGCAATAAGAATGGTGTCATTGCGGATACAAATAATAAGGACTATGAAACCCAAATCCAACTGGAAAGGTTGATGATCAACCTTTCAGATCTACTCAACCTGCCACTGGTCCTCTCCAGATAGAGAAAATAGTTGCTAAATTGACTATAAAATCTCATAAAGGAATTATTCATAAATCATCTTTTAACCCTCGTGTAGGAGTTGCACAAAATTACAACAAATTGAGGATCTAACTCGTAATCCTTTAGCCATGTCATCTCTTGAGGTGTTGCAGAGTTGTCTTGCCCAAAATAAATATTTATTAGTAGCGATTGGAGGTGTGTATCCCTCATATTCAAATCTTGTTGTATTTAATCACAAGAACCATACTGCTAAACTTTCGTCCTAGCTTCCTTTCATGATTCGAGTTGTTGTCATAAGTAAAACCCTCTACCATACAATTGTGGATGAAGGTGAATCAACTTGCATCATGTCTCTTTCATGTTGGAAATCCATTAGTTCTCCAAAGATCAATCAGTGACCATACACACTCAAAGATGTTTATGGGAGAGTATTTAAACCTCATGGGATCCTAAATTCATTACAAGTAGAATTAGCGACAACATAGTCTCAGTAGAGGTCTAAGTCATTAACAGGACTTCATATTATAACCTCTTGTTAGGCCAAACATGGGTTTATGCCATGTCGGTCATGGTCTTGACCTATTTTAGGATTATTTCTTTCCCTCACCATGGGGACATTATGGCCATAGATCAACTTTCCTTTTATTTCCATTGATTCCCAAATTACCGCGAGTATTCCACTTCTAGTTGAATCCCCACAACCTTATCAACATGTTGGGATAGGATTTCTTAAAGTCTCATATTTAATGGGAACTTTCACCCTCCCAACTCCCAAAATTCCTAATATGGTTTCCTTGATCAACATGATTTCATCTTGTACTATTCTATTTGATCCCTAGATAGTACCTGACATCTCTAACATCAACTCATTTCATGATCATATGTCGCTCAGTCCCATTGAGCTAGAATATGAAGCCATTTACTCGGCATGTTTGAAAAATATTTATAGTGATGCCTTAGTAAATTGGGTTAATCATTCCCAAGATTTAGGTCTGCATTTTGACCCTTTCAATGGCACATTTTCCACTGACAAAAGCATCACAGATATCATGATGCCAGATGAAACTCCATGGGACGATAATCATCATCAATCCTATTTTCCAGAAATCCTTGAGAACCATATTGAAGATTTTTATTCACCAAATGTTATTGGGTCACTTCATGATTTTATCTCTATTCATGAGGTAAATTCCAAGAATTATTTGTTGAATATTGAGGAGACCATACCCCTCGATATTTCTATCAAACTTGGAGTTTTTGAAAATGTCCATATTGACGCATTTTGTTCTCTCGGTGAGATTAATATTTATAAGGACCTCTTTCAAGAATTCTATGACATATTTTCTTGGACATACAATGATATGTAAAGCGTAGATCCAAACAATGTGGTGCACGAGATTAAAATCTATCCAGATGCTAAACCTGTTTGGAAATGTTTACTTCTAGTTCACCTGAAGAAAGTTATTGGCATCAAAGAAGAAGTTGAAAAAAAATTCTTGTTAGTTTTATCTTTCCTGTTCATCTAACCAATTAGGTTTCGAATATTTTTCCCATTATGAAGAAACATGGTATGATTCAAGTATGCATCGACTATAGGAATATTAATAATTCTTGTCCCAAGGAAAACTACCAGGCCCCTTTTATCGACCAAATAGTTAACGACTGTTTTGGAAGTGAATTTTTTTCATTTATGGATGACTTCTCCAGTTACAATCACATCAACATATTGCCATCAAACCAGCATATGACTATCTTCATTTTTCCATGGGGTACATTTTCCTATTGTAAAATTCCTTTTAGTCTAAATAATGTTGGCACAACTTTCCAATGGGAAATGAACTATGATTTTCACGATATCAAGCATATAGTGCAACCCTATTTTTATGACTTTCCTTCCCATTCTGAACATTCTGAAGATCATTTGATGCATCTCAAAGTGATCTTCCTACACTGCAGACATTATAACATAAGGTTAAATCCACACAAATGTTTGTTTTGTGTCAAATCTGGTGGACTTCTAGGATTCATAGTGTCCAAACATGGGATTTTCATTGATCCTATGAAAGTCTAGGAAATCATTGATTTGATTGCTCCCTGTTCACTCGTTCAGTTACAATGCCTTCAAGGGAAGGCTAACTTTCTACGAAGATTCATTCATAACTACACAGAACATACAAAAATATATACTCGCTTAATGAAAAAGGGGTTCCCTTCCATTAGGACCAAACTACTCAAAATTCCTTTGATGCTTTGAAATATGTATTACGTCGATCATATTTTCTACATCCCCCTAACTATCAATGAGACTATTTCATCTATTTAGTTGTGACAGATACCACAATCATGATGGTTTTGGTACAAGAGGATGAAATAGGAGACAAAGACCCCATATATTACTTGAGCTGAAACTTGACTAAGGTTGAAGCCAAGTATTCACATGTCAAAAAGTTAGCTTTGCTAGTTGTATAAGTTGTAAAGAGATTTATCCACTATATCCTGCTTCAAAAGACTACTGTAGTTTATTATTGCAGCCCAATGAATTAAATTTTTTCACGTCAATTATTGGGGGGAAATTACTTGAAATGGTTAGTTATCCTCCAAGAGTTTGATTTGGAATTCATTAAGTCCAACCAAAGAAATATTTAGTCTTCGTTGTACTGATTTGTGACCTTCTATCCTCTGAGTCAGAATCAAAAATTGATTATTCTATTCCATATGAAACGTTGTTTTTGATTGATTCTTCCAATCCCTGGTATGGAGATACCATCATTTATCTCCAAAACCAAACTTATTGGCTCGATACTACTCATTGTGATCAACGTAGAATCTAATACCAGGCTCGTAAATATATCATAATTGGTGACAACCTTTACTCCTGAGGTATTGATTTAATTTTTAAAAACTGCCTTACTCATGAGGAGGCCAAGGAATCCTTGAACGGCTCTCATGTTGGAGCATGCAGCAGACACATGTATGGATATGTGACTACCCAAAATATTTTACATATTGGTTATTTATGGCTGACCATGTCTCGAGATTTCATTCTAGCAATCCAAAAATGTCACACATTTCATATTTTTAATAAGAAAGCTTGTGCTCCACCTACACCTATGCATCAAGTTATTATCATTAGACCTTTTTCCAAATGGGGCATTGATTTCATGACCTGTAACCCTCGTTTGACCAAGGGGAATGGCTACATTATCAATTTTGTAGACTATTTTACAAAATGGGCTAAAGTGATGCCTACGTTTGAAAACAAAAACAAAACTGTTACATTGTTCCTTTTCAACCACGTTATTTCCAGATTTGGTGTGCCCCAAGCCATTGTTCCAGACCATGGAAAACATTTTCGAAATTACATGATGTATGTACTTACTGCCAAGTTGGGCCTTCAGCATGATAGCTCAACTCCCCATTACCCACAAGATAGCGGGAAAGTACAAGCCATTAATAAGGTTTTAAAAATGTTTCTCCAACACGTGGTAGGGATTCACAAGACGAATTGTCCCACCATTATTTTTTCTTCTTTATGGGTATACTGAACACCTATCCAAACAAAAACTAGATTCACACCATTTTAGTTGGTGTATGGTCTAGAAGCAGTTCTCTCGATCAAATGTGAGATTCCATCCTTAAATGTTGCCATCGAGCTTCTTCCCATGACTTCTGCAGAAGAATAACATTTTTTGCATCTATCTCACCTAGATGAGACCCAACGTGACACTACAATGGCCAATGAGGCTCACAAAAAATGTGTCACAACATAATTTGACTAGAATGTTAAACCTCGTGTCTTCACGGAAAGGGACCTAGTCCTTTTATATGACCGAGAAGCTGAAAAAATAGAAGCTGGGAAGCTCGAACCGTTATGGTTAGTTTTGTATATAGTCAAGTGTGTACTAGAAAAAGGGGCCTATGCACTAGTTGACTTTGATGGAATTCCCTTGTCACAACCCCAAAATGGGTTGTACTTGAAAAAATATTGGGTGAGCGCATGGATTTGGGTTACACCTTTTAGTGAGAGAGGGCATGTTTTGGGTGAAAAATAGCATCTCAACCAATCCACTTTAAGCACTCGATCAAGAAATATTTGAGCCCTCAATCAAACTATTTGAGGGCTTAAACAATTTAGCTTGAGGTTTTTAAGGAGCTCAGTGGCTCATTCGAGAAATAGGCTCAATTGAGACACAAGCCAATTGAGACATATTTTTGAAATTTCCTACGAGTACAACCTAGGCATGGAATTAAAAAAGTGGCCCAATAGAGCCTTAAATCTCAATCAAGCCTTAAGACTATATCTAGACGTAAAGATATATCCAACTATAGGTTAGATATATCCCCAAAACTAGATCAAGCCTTAAATCTAGATCGAGATATATGCTAGATCGATCTTAAAATCTAGATCAAGCCTTCATTTAACCATGTTAAGGGCTTGATCAAGGATTTATTAAATCCTCGATCAAGTTATTTGAATTTCAAAATCAAGTGCTTGATTGAGTGTTTTAAGCGCTCGATCGAGCTCCCGAGGTCCTAAAAATCACACCTTTAGCACCCCTTGTACATATTTCTTTGCAACCCCATTTTGTACCCTAGTGGATTTAGGGAAGATTTTTTCCTTAAGTGGAGAAGTTGATCATGTTAGATTGTGAAAGAATACTCTATCGAATGGCATGTGATTTTGAAATTTTTTGATTTCATATGACATTTGTCATCTAATTTATTTTAAATATAATGCTTGAAAATTTTGGGGACAATTTCAAAGGGGTTGCATAAAAAATCAATAAAAAAAATTATACACAACAAAAAAATCTCAAAAAATGCCACTATATTCGTTTACGAGTCCTCTTTAAAAGGGTACTCTTGGTTTTAAATTCATTTAACAAGTTAAAAAAAATATTATGTGAACACATGTGTCTCCAAAATGTAATTGAAATATTACTTTGCCAACTTCGAAAAATAATAATAAAATATTTTTTTTATATGAATAAATTATTTCTCTCTGTAACTCCCTCCTCCCACATTTACCCAAGCTAACGATTCCACTGGGGTAAACATGTGACAAGATCCTACTATGATGGTATTCAACTCCCCATGTATAGTTAAGGAACTGTAACTGACAAAATAAAACCATTATGATGTTCCACTCATGTTATAGAACCTTCAAGAGCCAACCAACCCTTCCAGGTGACCAACCTGTGAGACAACTTGACATTTAACTGATATAGACCCTCATTCACTCCCATGATAAGCCGTGCATGTGACTGAGGAATTCTAATCACTCCCACAAAAAGGCATTATAGAAATTATGAACTTTTTCAGGCAATTTTGTGCCAGCGACCTTGAATTCTGAGCCACTTTGTCAGGGCTATATCTCAAGCCATCGCCCAAAACTTCATGAAAGTTTAAGAAATGATAAATAAAAATGGAATAAGGCTACTAATACAATCACTGGCACAAGTAATTGATCTAACCCCTACAAGCCATGAGAGGCATTTCATCAAACATGTCACAAATATGTAATCTACAAGTCATAGCAACAGATCCAAGCTTAGGGATCTGATAATAATATGAGATTCGTAAAGAAGCATTTTTGCCTTATAAAAATAGTTGAATTATTATCTATTAGGTCATATATTCATTTTACATTCATTTTCTAATCAAAATATGATGATAGTCATACATCAAGTATGTCATAAAACATGCTCATAACTAGCATATAACCAACATAAATAACAAGGATACAACATCCATAAAAATCACTTATGAACTAGTAAATTTACACTTGAAATACTAAGGAGAAGGAGCTCTTGTTAATGAATTCATAATATAACTAGGTTTGGGACTTCCATGAACCACCCGACCATATATTGGGCTGAACCAAATATTTCTTTCAGCCAATCACCCCCGTGCCATATTCTAAGCATGAATGTGGGACTCACAACAAAACCAATCCAAGTTTCCTCGGGATTTACTACAATACACACTAGATCACTAAGACCTAAAAAATCATGGATGCCTCTGGATATCTCCAACTACATTGTAAGGAATTTTCCTATCTCCTAGTCTCTAGGCTTTATTTTATATCCCACCATTCATTGTTACACAATAATTTGTCACTGATGCCACATTCCCTAATCTCGGACACTGTCGATCTATGTTATTTACATATGCTTTGTGTCATGTTGCAAAATATGTGTTAGTGTCTTCCTTGTCATAAAGGAAAAATACCTCAATTCATTACTCCTGGAGAAGACCTTTTTTAACCTTTGCTTTTGGGTCATCGCGGGTCATTTGTTATTCCACTCGTGAAGATGGCCAAGATTGAACTAGCCCTAGAAATGTCATCACTCTATCTCTATGTTTCACTCACGACAAGCTACTTTTGGTGAGTTTTTTAACAAATTGTCGAAGCTTTGGAGTGTAACAGCTTCATGGGTGGTCCTAGGGTTGGTTGTTGGATCAGATGAGCTCGCCTCTCTCCTTTGGGATGGTTGTTGCACATTTTGTGCAACCTCCCAAAGGGATAAGCTTTTTCTCCCATATTTTATGGAGGCTCCTCCTGAGTCCTATAAATACCTCCTTCATGGCTAAGATCAACTAGTTCAAGAGTTTAGAGTTCAGTGGAGTTAGAGGTAGAGATTTTTGCTAGAGTTTAGAACTAGCCTCTAATGTAACTTACCCTAGGATAGTTTTGTGTGGATTTGGCTTGATTGTATGAGTGTTCTAGCATCGTAATTTTTCTTTTTGGGTAGGAGAGAGAGAGTTATTCATCCTCTTGGGAGACAATTCATGAGTGAATGCTTGTAGAGACATGCTGACAAGACCCTTCAAGGAAACCTGCAACGTCAAGGCATGGTTGTAAGTTTTACTTCAGTTCATATTAATACAAATCAACTGTTTATTTCCTATATCTTATGTCAAATTGCATATTGATAGCTTGAAGTTCCTTGACCCTTTAAGTAGATCATCTTTGTCATATTCTATTATGTTCGTTGTTGTTCCTTATATATTGTTTTTAGGTACAAAAGTGATTAGAAGGAGAGCTAGATCAATGTAACGAGAACTTCATCAAATGAGGATTTGAAGGTAGGCCTTCATGACATCAACTATCTAAGGGGATTTGCTTTTATATTGTCTTCGTTGTGACTAGACCCACTCTAGGGCTAGAGGGGTTGCCTCTGTCTGTAGAGGGAACTTGCCTGCATCACAAGTTGGCGACCATACATCACAAGTTGACGACCATACTGGGGACCTTTGTATTTTGTCTCTTGATTTGATTTTTCTTTGCTTGTTTATTGTCTCTTTTACTTTCAGGGTAGAACTATCCATATTGTGGGTTGTTTGACTATTCCTAGTAGTCTTACCTCTATCATAAGTGATAGGTCTAGCCTTTTATCAGCTGAATTTTTAAATTTTTCCTTTGATTTTGGGTCATCTCTTTTTATTTTATGATAGTCATGAAAATAGTCATGTATGCTCTATCTAATTAGTTGCACCTTCTACTATTTGGTGCGATTAAATCACTTCACAGTCGCAAAGGGCTCTGAAATAGGCTTGGTGATGTTGTCTGGTGTACTTTTGCGACGACGTCGCAAAGTAACTAGTTAGGGGGGTGTGACTTTTCATTGTTGGCGCATGTTGTCAGTTTGACGATGGCGATGATTCTTGTAGGTTTTAATTTTGAAGTTCTGTTTGCTGATTGGCTAGTGTATCCTATCCTTCTGAGCTTGTCTTCTGCCTATTTATTGTGAGTCAAATTGTTGTTTTCTAGAATATTTGACTCTTGGTTTCATGAACTGTGTGACTTGTTCACCTTAGGGTTTCTTGAAGCATTATCTTTTCTTGGGTTGCTTGTTTGTTTGGACCTTTGAGCTATGTTTGAAACGATCCCTTGATTTGTTTCAGGCTTTTCCTTATTGACTTTTCTTTCATCTTCCTGATTGGTATGTGACGTTTGGTTATCAAAACTTACAAGTCTTGATTGTTTGGTTTCCTTCCATCACTTTGGCATAGATCACATTGCTTCCCGATCAGTTAGAAAGCTTTCAAATTTTTGCAAAAAGAAACATATTCTTTGTTTTAATTCTTTGATTATTTTCCGAGTGGAATGTTTCTCTTTACTTATTGAATGATTTCATTTGAAAAGGAATTAAACCTAGCATTGTTTTGAGTTTTGCATTTGGTTGCTTGTCATCTATTCGAAAGAACAAAATATCACATTCATTTTGCATTAGGAAATGAGAACAATATTTTGCATTAATAAATTCTTGACATTTAAAAGTTGAAAAGAAAAGGATGTGTTTTTCATTTCCTTAATTAGGTTTCTTGCAAATTAGTGAAAGATAGAAGCATTTCTCTTTCCTCTTGATTGGTTTGATTGCGAAATAACGAAAAGTACCATTCTTGCATTTTCTTGCTTGTTGCTTTGATTGCTTTGAAATGGACCTCTTACTTTTCTTTAATTAGTTGTTCATTGAAAAGAAATGGTCTCTTTACTATGTTAGTTGCATTCTAGGAGTTTTTGAAGATACATTCGGTAGGGCCTTGAAACTGAGATCTAATTCAAGATAAACTGTTAAATTTTTTTGAATTAACCTAAGGAAGCATTGAAACTTAACGCTCACATCTAGAGGTCTAGGCTAGAAACGTGTTCCAGCGTCTTTAAACCTAGTAGCTGTTGTTTTCACTAAGGTTGGGTGATTCCTCCTTTTGTGATTCGATAAGTGCTAGTACAGACTTGTGCTCCCTGTACCGTCGTGTATATGATGGGAGACCCCACTATGTTGCAATCCTATTATCCATAGGAAACTGATTCAGCCATCTTGCAAACATAATACACCAAACATAACATTCGGGGAGATTGCCTGCTCGTACTTCTTGGTTTGCCGAGAGGTATTCTGCAACTCATGGTTGCCTGGTAATCCTTTTGCCTAGAGTTCCAAAGTAGTCATTTGATCTTGTTGACTCATTAAACTTAAAAGACCGTTCGATCACTTGTCCTTTCGAGCTCGTTTCCAATCGGAAGTGACAGAGTCACCTTTTGTCCTTTTCTCAACTCTTAAAACATGAAAAGGCAAAGTTTTGTTTCAATGTTCTAAAATTAACTTCCTATGAAATATTCTTGGTAAAATTTATCTTCTTTGGGAATTCTTTAGAGTTGATTCCAATGGCAACATTTCCAGAGTCCACCAATCAAGGATTCCCTTCGGAAGGGAATCCTGGTCCTTTTCCTTCTTTTGGAAACGTTGGTGCTCCTTAGATGGAAACGTTGTCCTTCCCTAGGTTAACCATTGGTTTACTTGTCTGGTTATTTTCAAACTCAGTGATCATGAGTGTCCCAACTCCTACCCTGTCATCTCCTTCATTCGAATCACGTCACGATGATTCTAAGGTTGACCGCTCACCTTCTTTCCCTATTTCTTCACCTTCCTCTTCTACTTCGCCTGGTGAAAGTTTCAAATCTAGTAACCAGGAGGCTAAGAAGAAGAATAAGAAGAAGAAGTTAGTTAAGCAAGAGGCCAACCATGCAACTATTACTCCAAATGAACCTACTATAGGCAAACCTTCTATTCCTCCACAGAAGATCAGATTCCCTTGCAAGATGTGTAAGGGTGACCATCTCCTCCGATACTGTCCTGGAATTCCCAGAGTCTTAGAGTCCAAATCTAGATAGACCATCCCCATTGACCTATAGAGATCATGTCGATGCTACACTCTTGGCTAGCGATGGTAAGAAGAAATGGAAGATTAGATTCCCCTGTAGTCTATGTGAAGGATAGAATCTTCTTCACCTTTGTCCTCTTGTGGATAAAGCTTCCAAAGTTTTGGAAAACCTTATAGCTCCTCAACCCCAACTCCCTGTTGGTTATCAGAGGATTTCTTTTGACCCTCCCCCTATTCGTAAATAGATTGACTTGGATTCATCTCTTGCCCATCCTGCTCTTCCTGAGTGTAACCCTCTTGTGTTTGTTCCCGACCAACCATTGGTCGAAAAGAGTGTCGACTTGGTTTCACCACCAACTGCTCACTCTATTCCAGAAGAGAGTGGTGATCATACTGCTCATGTTCTTCTCATCTCCTCAGATTCTCATGAATTGAAGAGTGACCCTCTCGTCCCAGTTGCTTAACATAGTCCTTCTTCTATTCCTGCAGAGCATGGGGGCAATCATCTGATACCCCCACCAAGTAGTTCTGTCGTTTCTTTCGATTGGAGTCTCTTGACTGCTTTCCGCCTCCCATATTATGTGCCTTTCCAGATCATAGTGCAAGCCTATAATATGGTAGTACCTAACACTATAGATGAAGGTGCATCTGTTAGCATCATATCTTCTATTGCATGGTGAGCTTTGGGCTCCTAACAGCTTGTGTCTATCACCCATAATCTGTTGGCTTTCAACGGACAACCCTTAGGGATCCTTCTGTAGTTCCCTAGTACTTTGGGAGGAAAGACCGTATATATAGACATGATGGTAGTCTAAGGTCCATTAGATTTCAATATCCTCCTTGGACACGACTATGTTTATGTCATGGGAGCTCTTGTTTCTTCACTTTTTCGTGTGGTTTGTTTTTTGCACGAAGGAAGAATTGTAACCATTGATCAATTGTTGTTCAATGGTCACCAAGCGCCTCCTTTGCAACCATTATCCACTGTCAACTCTTATTTGCAAGTAGTACCTTCCTCACCATAGGTCAATTATGTGGCTATCCATTCTGTCTCTGCATCTGCTGATGATCACACAGATGGTATAGTACATTATGTACTATGGGCGTTGCAACCCGATCCATCTTTGGTACCAAATGACATGTATTCCTCCTAGAGCGTGGTGCTTCCATCTAGTGAAGACCTCTTGGGAGCCATGTTCTCATATGGTCCATGAACAGTTGTATGAGAATGGTTCCTGGTCTTGTGTCAACCTCATTAAAAAATGAAACAAAAGGTGTGAGGAGAGTTCCTTGTCTTGTGTCAACCTCGTTAAAAAATGAAACAAGGGTCTAAAGCATAGTTTTTGTCTTGTGCCAAGCTCGTTAGAAGATAAAATGAGTCATCAGGATAGTTCTTGGTATTGTGTCAACCTCATTAAAAAATGAAACAAGGGATGAGGATAGTTCTTGGTCATGTGTCAACCTCATTAAAAAATGAAACAAAAGGTATGAGCATATTTTTTGTCTTGTGTCAAGCTCATTAACAAATGAAACAAGGAGTTGAAGCATAGTTCCTTGCCTTGTGTCAAACTTGTTAAAAAAATGAAACAAGGGTTTTGAGGATAGTTCTTTTATTGTGTCAACCTCGTTAAAAAATGAAGCAAATCCCTTTTCCAAATCGAGTCTTTTCTTAAGATCTCATCAAATCCCAGTTGAGTCTTTCCTAGATCTCGAAAGTGAACCTTCATTCCATCCACCTAGTTGAATGAAATGAAGCTTGGGGGGCATGTACCTTAATTTGAGTCCTTATGCTGGGGCCATGCAAACTTATTCAAGCATAGCTTTTTGTTTCAAGCTTGTGTAAACATGAAACCGAATCCAAGCAAAGTTCTCCATGGTTCAAGCTTGTGTAAAAATGAACCCATGTCTGATTTACATCTCATGATTGCTCTTTTTACCAGCTCATTTCTACTAGATGAGCCTTGGTTGTTTCATTCCATCACCACCATCTCTTTGGTCGATCATATGCTTTCACTTGATTTTTTTTCCTTTCCTAGGGGACTGCAATGATGAGTGGTTTTATTAACCAGCCTCTTGACCATTATGTGTTTTGAGTAGTTCCTCCATTGTTAGAACTAGTTGCTACCCTTTATACCACTTGTTCCTCTAGGACGAGTCACCTTTAAGCTCTTTTCTAACTCGTGAAAAATGAAAATATTTCCGAGTATTTTTCCTTTTTGACTCGTTAAAGAGAATAAAAATGGGGGGTCCACTTTCAACTCTTTTATGGCCCTTTAAAAATGAAAAGATGGCCGAGCCCTTGTTGTTTCGAACTCATTAACAGATGTGAAACATCATGTGCCTAGTATAAGCTTACCCCTTTTTTAGGCTGGGAGGCACTATTTACGAAAAAGGTACTTCTTGGCTGAAATGGTCAAGCGATTCTCTCAAGTATTGTTTCTACCTTTTTAGACTCGAGAGACACCAACGTATGAAAAGGGACCATGTGGAGTTTTCTTTTCCGTGTCTTTTTCAAACTCTCTAAATATGAAAAAGACTCTGATTTTTACCTATGTCAAACTCATTAAACCCTGACAACATTGGACTTATCATCATGATGATACTGAGCTTCTCCTTCCTAGGGCTCATTAAACTTACTACGTCAGATTTGTCCGAAGGATGAACTCACAGTGCAAGCATATGCTATCCCCTTCAAGCTTATGATAAAAAATAATTGGGGTACTAGCCAGAAATGGTGGGAAAAATTTAGAAGTATTCCATCATTTGTATTAATTATTACGACAACTTGTCACTCTTGAACATCGACGCTCTTTCTGCTTCGTGTCGAGTTGGGATATCCTCACTTTATCATTGGCCTTCTAGGTTTTGGGTTATCCATTTTGCCTTGTTCCATCTGATCCTTGTTGCATCATCATGACCTTTGGTCCCTTGGTACCAAAATGTTTCCAAACTCCAGAGTCATGTCGCCGATATGTTCAAGAGCTTAATCCTTCTGTAGTTTGTATCCTTACACACCTTCCTCGAATTCTCTGTATCATCCACATTTATCTTGTTCCTTTGTCTCGCATTGATGATGTGGGAAACATTATGGCCCTCCTTTGACTGATCTCTTCCTGTCGACTTCAGCTCATTCTCGAGGAAGTTGATCTAGAGACTCCTTTCTGGTACCTTGGAGCTTGCATGCCTTAATGGCAAGTTCTTTGCATTCGACGATAGGCTTTCATTATTGGCCTTCGATCGAGTGATTTCACGGGTGTTCGACTTCATATCATTCTTCACACTTCTTGGATTATACTAGCAATACCTTGAGAACCATTGACATTACTAGTGGTCTCTCTCGCGCTTATTAACGGTTTACATCATTGACCGGTAATCAAGCAATTTTCTAGTATGCTTGACTTCAGCATGTCTATTCGCATATTAGAATTTGTACCTTGATCGGGTTGGGATTCAAGACCCCGGGCTCATATTACACAAGTCTAGGTTGCGTAGATTGGTTCATGATTGTATACATGACTCTTTTAATTGGATGTATGCGACCATACTTGAGTCTTTTATATGGTCCTTTTGATTGGATGGTTTCATCCATACCACAAATCATTTATGTTTATCTTCTGGATGGTTGTGCCCATGCCTTATGTGCACATATTTCCTTTCATTATGTACTTATGTATCATAGATATTAGTTGTACTTGCATTTTTAGGTTCTCTATGCTGGTGCTTTGTTTCAGTTATGGATTCGTAAAGAATTTCACCCCTCCCACTCTCTCGGACTTCATGCTTTAGGGGGCATATGTTACACATTAATTTGTCACCGACCCCACATTCCCTAATCCATGTTATTGACATCTGCTTTGTGTCATGTTGCAAAATATGTGTCAGTTTCTTCCTTGTCATATCAGGATGAATACCTCAATTCATTACTCCTAGAGTAGACCCTTTTTAACCTCTGTTTTTGGGTCGTTGCGGGTCATCAGTTATTCCACCCACCAAGATGGAAAAGATTGAACTAGCCCTAGCGACGTCGTCGCTCTAGATCTATGTTTCACTCACGACAAGCTACTTTTGGCGAGTCTTTTAACAAATTGTCGAAGCTTCAGAGTGTAACAACTTCATGGGCAGTCCTAGGGTTGGTTGTTGGATTAGATAAGCTCACTTGTCTCCTTTGGGATAATTGTTCCACCTTTTGTGAAACCTCCCAAAGGGATAAGCTCTCTCTCCCATCTTTTATGGAGGCTCCTCCTCATGTAAATACCTCCTTCATGGCTGAGATCAGCTAGTTCAAGAATTCAGAGTTTAGTGGAGTTAAGTTGGAGTCGAGTTAGAGGTAGAGAGTTTTGCTAGAGTTTGGAAGTAGCCTCTAATGTAACTTAGCCTAGGATAGTTTTATGTGGATTTGGCTTGATTGTATGAGTGTTCTAGCATCATAATTTTTATTTTTGGGTAGGAGAGAGAGAGTTATTCATCCTCTTGGGAGACAATTCATGAGTGAATGCTTGCGGAGACATGCTGACATGACCCTTCAAGGAAACCTACAACTTCAAGGCATGGTTGTAAGTTTTACTTCAGTTCATATTAATACAAATCAACAATTTATTTCCTGTATCTTATGTCAAATTTCATATTGATAGCTTTAAGTTCCTTGACCCTTTAAGTAGATCATTTTTGTCATATTCTATTATGTTCAATATTGTTCTATGTATGTTGTTTTCAGGTACAAAGGTGATTAGAACGAGAGCTAGAGAAATGCAATGAGAACTTCATCAAATGAGGATTTGAAGGTAGCCTTCATGACATCAACTATCTAAGGGGATTTGCTTTGATATTTTCTTTGTTGTGACTAGACCCACTCTAGGGCTAGAGGGGTTGCCTCTGTCCGTAGAGGGAACTCGCCTGCATCAGATTCATGGGTTGAGGATTCCTAGGCTCACCGAGATAAAACAAATATGGATTTACCGAAATCCCACCTTCTCCAGTCCAGGGATTCATAGGTCTTGTATTCTTCTTTATAGGCCACCTCACTTAGCTTCGAAACCATTTGGCAGTCCAGTTAAATCAAATAAAAGAGATCCCATCACACCATGGTTATCCGAAAATGGAAAGGCAAGGTTGAAAATCACTGTCACACTTGGAAAAATTCATGCCAATGACAACAAGAGAACCAAATACACACATGCATGTACCATGCATTCCAAATATAGAAAGGAAATAATACATGCAAATCGATACCTGTAAGTAATCTTGTTGTAGTCACTTGATCCTACTCTTACTTACTTGATCTTTACTTTCCTTTGCCTTCTTTGTCCTTCCTTTGCTTTCCCTCAACCAATGCTATAGTGCTCCAAGAATGCTCTAAGTTTCCAAGAGTGTGTGAGAGAGAGAGCTCCAAAACTGAACTAACAAAAAGGTACCAACTAATTCTTAGAAGCCTTTTTATTAATGAGGCCTCTATTTTCTACAATTTCCATTATTTTCATATATAAGATTCCAATTAATGCCTCATGCCTTTCCAAAGCCCTTTCCTTTTCCAATTTCCTTAGCCATAATAAACCAAATGAACACCCACAGTAGGATGCTTTGCCCAACATTCAACTTGAAATACATGTCCCATGGCCTTGGTTATTATTTTGCCTTTATTAACTTTATTATATGGAATTTTGACCAGGGTTGTTACAGTGTCTGTTAGATCATGGTCATATTATATATTATAATATATATATTATATATATATAATTGATTAATATATAATTAACATTTTGGATGAAGTTTATGCTATGTGAACACACACATACCTCTTAAGATGTGGGAAAATTTGCAAGGACAAGTATTTCATTTAATGGAAAATTGAGAGGTTATATGACACTACAAAATTTTGCTAAAAATATCATTAAGAAAACAACATAATTATCCACATATTGTATTTTTACACTGAATCAAAATTCACAATTCTTATATGAATTTTGAGGGCTTCGATTCGATAAAAGAGGAAAAATTTGAAATTTCCTCTCCACATTTGGCCCAAAAATGTAACCCATATTCATTCATTCACCCTACTATGATTATATTTCTTTTGCATGGTCATTGTGTACATACAATATAGGTTTGTTAGTTTGTTTACAATGTGATTTTCTAGAGTTTTCTACCACCTCTACTCATCTTGAATTTCATTTGATTTGTAGATTTCAGAGTTCCCTCAGCTATATGTTGGTTATGTTGATGGCACTAGTCGTAGTACTCGAAACCTTTCTTCTACAACATGGGAAATATATGCTCATGATGACAATTTAACGAGCCTATAAGGGATTTGTATTAGTTGCTCAACTAATAACATTGTTGAATATAACATAGTGATAAAATTGTTATCTTATGTTATTTTTCATGGAATTCACCATTTAGTTGTAAAAATCGATTCACAACTTGTATAACATTTAAATAACATTTATTCAGTATGATTTCCAATTTTTCTATGTATGTTTTTAAGGGTTCGCCTATTATAATGATGTTTTGATTACATACAATATCAACGTGTTCCTAGGAGTCTTAATACATTAATAGATGCATTAGGCAATTGTTTATTGGACAAACATTTGCAACACATGTAAATTCACAAACCATCATTATATATTATGCAAGAGAGTAAAATAAAAGTAGAAGAGATCCATAGATAGAAAACTATATATAATGTTTTGTTTTAAAAAATTGTGTCTGAGACACATATGGCCACATGGCCTATAATATCAAAATACATGTAGAAAAAATGTGGCTAAAAATCCTCCTAAGCATCTAATCCCTATGATGCTCTCAATAACATACAATCATCGAAGCAACTTTGCAGAGAAAACGACTGATACACTTTGGAACTCTTATGGTGTATTGTTGTAGACAGATGGGGACCTCATTAATCCTTGTGTCCAGTATACTATGGGTCAAACCCTCAATATGATACTTAAACTCAGTGAGTATCTCCACAGTGTCAGGATCACCCATCTCCTCCTCTACCCCCACAACCTCAACATGAACAAGATGTGGTTGTTCTCATTGATAAATGGGTGATAGGCGTATTGGCCGCACAGGTCCAATATCTTCATGTAAATACCGATAGTTAGTCTCTAATACATAAAAATAAATAAAAATAAAAATTGTAAAATCCAAAACAAAAAAAATATTCAAAATGACTTTGTTTTACATGCATCATCCCATTTCTCTCCTTTGGGTAAGATAAGCTCTAAGCCTCTGTGAAAATCAACTCCATATGGGTAGTCCTTGATCATAATTAACTCCTTTTGCGACCATCTAAAGAAAGTACGGGTAAAACTCATTGTAGGTGTTCCCCCGTGAAGAAACATAAATCTACCCATTGCCTCATACGAGGCACTCTAGGTCCCAGAAACTCACAAGATATAAGTTGAGGACGAAGTAATGGTATCCTCTCTAAGGCAAAGGATACTATGATAAAACCATATCCAAACTTCTTCAGTTGTCCTGTCATCTCCTGATTGAGTTGTTCCTTCAAGTTGACTAGAACCCGTTCACACCAGCTAAATATTTTTGGCTCCAAGCACTCTAGGGAATACTTCATCTGAGTCCTAGTAGTTAAATTTAAAGCAGCATTGCCAGCCAACTGAGAAATAGTGAAAAGGATTGTCCTAAGAGGAAGTCATACAACATCCTTTATCTCAAGCTTCCCATCCTTGGCTATTCTACCATGAGTTCAACAATGAACAACAATATAATCCTTTAGTGTCTCCCCACCTCTCCTAAATCGAGATAGTGAAATGGGAGCTCCTCTCCATGACAGGCTTTTCAGGAAATGGATGTCCTCAACATCTATCATGGCAGTGTTTACCCAAAACCTGAAGTATTTTCCCTATGTGTTCTAAGATCTAAACCAATATTCCAGTAACTCTAATTGGGCCCTCAAGCCTGGAATCATGAAAAATATGAGAATCCCACAGTTTTTCAAAGCCTAATGGTTGTTGGGCCATTGGTAGCAATCATGTCTTAGACCTCATACTCTCTTTCTCTCCAAGTCAAAGCCATTTCTATTTAGTGAATGTCTGCAAAATAACATGGAAGAACACATAGAATTAGACATTTGGAAAATTTTGGGAGATAAATCAATCAAAAAGTCAATTCTTGAAAAGCCTTTGTGCCCATCAGACTATCTCTTCTTGGATATAGTGACCCATTGCACTCACCCCCACTGTTGAGTGCGTTGGGTCGTCTTTCCCAATGTCATTTTTATTTTCACACCATAGCTCATGACATATGGAGGGTGCAATGGGCCGAGGGCGACTTTATAAACCTACAAAATTAAAACTTATCCTTAAAAATGCATGAAATGTGAAATGGAAACATTAAAAATGAAGAGAAAAGATATATCTCTTATCTAGAATTGACGGTACTAGAAATGGTCCACCAAATTGGATGCAATCAGTGGTTGAATATTGAAGGTCAAAACCCACTTAGAGCTCACTCAACTTGGTAAAATGAAAACGTTAAGAAAAGAATTAATTTTTTCACTTTTTATGGTCCAAAATAGTCTTTATTTTAATATTTTTTTAATATTTTGACCTAATTTTTACCATGTATCATGTATTTTTAATCTTTTAGCCCTTTTCAAACTCCCAAAACATGAAAATATAGTTAAGCGCTCGTGTTTTTGAACTCATTAAAGTAAATTAAAAGGCATCTACCTAGAATAATTTTAACCATTTTCTAGAATAGGATCGACTATTTACAAAAAAAGGAATACTTTAGTCTAATATGACTAAAAGGTTCTCTTGAGTATCATTTTATGCCTTTTCAAACTCAAGAGACTAAATTTAAGAAAAGGAACCTCCCGGAGTTTTATTTTTCGCCTGTTTTTCAAAATTTCTAAACATGAAAAAGGAGTTGAGTTACACCTTTTCTTGACTCATAAAACTATTAAACAATGATGGACTCGTTGAGCATGATGAGACAAATCCACTCTTTCTTAGGGTTTATTAAAAATACTCAGAAGGATTCATTTGAAGGGTGAACTTATAGATCAAGCATATGTTATCCACCTCAAGCTTCTATAAAATAAATAGGTATTGTCCAGAAATGGTTGGGAAATTGGGAAAACAAGGAATTTTACCTATTAATGGCAGCACATCACTCTTGAACATGGCACTCTTTCACTTCACCTTTGTGACTGCTTTGGAATGGGGAATCCACTTGTCTCTCTATTGATTACACCTTAACGAAAACCTTCATCATAATTATTTGAGTCAATGCTTCCAAATCCTTTCAGTGTCGCCAATATGTTCAAGAGAAATTCCACCCTCAGTTGATATCTACTACAATACCCATGACCCTTACTTCATGTTTGTCACTCCCGAACCAACTCTGCATCATTATGTATTGTCTCAAATCTTGATACATGTTTTGTGTCATTGATAAGGGGTACATCAAGGCCTTCCTGTGATGGGCCACTTCCTGTCGACATCAGCACATTATCTAGGAAGTTGACTTAAAAGCTCCCTTCAATGCCTTGGAACTTGTATACCTCAATAATAAGTTTCCTCACTTTCGGCGACAAGTTCTCATCATTGGCCTTCGACCAGAAGATTCGGTGTGGTGTTTGACTTTAGCTCATTTATTTTCACTACATATATTGTATTGTAGTAACTTAAGGGCCATTATCATTATCAGCGATTCCTCTCATGTCTGCTAACGAATTACATCATTGGCTAGTAATAAGATGGTGTCTACCATGTTCGACTCTAGCTCATTTATTTGCATGGTTATACTTGTACTATCGGTTGATGACATAGAGGACTTGGATCTAGTTTCATCCATCCAGGTTGCATTTTCATATTCATACCAAATCACAGAGTATGATGATTATGATTATTCAGAAAGTCATCCAAACATGGGTCCACCATTTTTCATCAGTGGACATGACTTTGATCATTGTACATGTAATATTGGCTTATAGTATGCCTATGGGTATGTGTACCTTAGCATGATATCATGATGAATATGTATTGTAAAAGATGATTATCTCAACCAAATTCTTGATCTGTACTTGTCACAAAGTAAAGCACTTCAGTCCTCGGCCACTGCTTTTGACTTTGTACTTTAGAGGGAAATCTATTACATGTCATTTTGTCACATCTACTCAAATGGCCTATAAATGGGATCAATCGACATCTTTGAAACCTTGCAATCATCCCTTAAGACTCCCGCATTACCTCTCAAAAAATTCTAATAATTCTAGGTCTAACAACTTAAAAACTCATTTTTGGACCCATCGCACCTTGTATTCTATGAAACTTGCACTATTTCATGTTGCATAATTGAGAAACTGTGTGACCATCACATGTTGCCTTTGTTATAGGTGTGATTGTTATAGAATTATGGGAAAAAATAAAAAAATAATTATGAAACTTCTCTTTCCAAAAGCTTTTAAGGTGGTTTTAACCATTTACTATTGATAGAGATCTTGAATTCCTATCCAAGAGGTCTTATCTCTTATCCCTAGATCTTATCCTCCTTCATATGTGGATCTAAGTCCTATATTGGTAAAACCCAAACTACCCTATTTACCCTATAAATTCATTACCACCCATAGAGTCTGGGTTGGATTTTGGAGACTCTTAGCTATGCCCTAATGTTGATTCTTTTTACCAAAGGATCCATTACCATCCTTGAGTTGTGATTAAATCATTTCTTTGTGACTAAGGAAGGATAAGTTTTTTGGGAGACATCTACATGGTCAAGTCTGTAAAAAGGTTGTAATCTTCTCCTACATTTCATTAATACAAAATTCTTTTCTTTCCTATTCTTATGTCTATTTGATGCATATGTATTTCAATGCCTTCTTGATTCATTGATTAGAGATATTAGTCTATGCTATTAGTATCTTGTAGTACTCATACTTGTTATAGTTTTTTTGCAGGTTCCATTTATATCAATTCAAGCTAGAACTAAAGTTCACAAGTAGGGAGAAGAGGAGGACTTATTGGACTCTAGGTATGCCTTTCCTCCATTTTTAATTTATATAAGGAAGACAGAAGTCTTTTGTCTATGTTGTTTCTAGATCAAGCCATTAGATCTAGGGAATTCACTTTTGTCCGCATAAGAGAATTTTTCCTTTAAACCCCTTGGGGAAAATGGTAAAATTATGTTTCCTTGTAGGTTATGTGAAGGGATTCATCAAACCCAATTTTTTCCTTCGTATGGATGAAGCCTCCAAATTGATGGAAAAACTTATTGTTTCTCGGCAACAACTTCCAACTGGTTACAATAATTTTTCCCCCAATCCTCCATTAGTTGATGAAGTGATTGATCTCATTGCATATTCAGTCAATCCTACTCTCCCTGAGCATGAATCCCATGAGTCCTTTTCCAACCAACCATTGGTTGAGAAAGTGGTCAACTCGATTCTGTCTACAGTCGATCATACTCTTCCCTTAGAGAGTGAATTTAATATTGCTCAGGGTCTTCTTATTACTTCAGATCCCACTGAACAAGGGGGAATTTCTCATGTTCTCACGGAACCCCTTCTCAGTAATGAGGTCATTTCCTTTGATTGGAATCAACTAGAAGACCCTCGTCTCCCTTCTTACTTGCCTTTCTAGGTCATGGTTTTTATAGGCCATTTTGTCACATCCGATCAGTGAACCTCCTAATGGGATCAATAAACATCCTATTCCCCCTTGCCACCATCTTTCACAAAGCCCTAAGCATGTTCCCTTCATCCCCCATAATTTCAGCCCTAAACTTCATCATTTTAGCTAGATTGAGGACCAACTCTTTTTGTAAGCCTACTAGGGTGCATTCACCTACAGGTTTCTCCCCTTTGCAACTGCACTGGTGCTAGAAATATGCGAGAATGATCGAGATTCCAGAAGCTTCCCCTTCTAGGAGTTTCCAAAATTTGTTTAAACTACTTACATTGGATAAAACATTCGGATCCTATCCTTCCATACTTTAGAGTTTTCACCACTTATCCTTTAATCCTATACCTCCATCAAAGGTATATCTCTTACCTTAGATTGGTAATTGGATAAGAACTCTAACTTTACCTTGCTTCTCTATATATTCCCAGACTTCTATGTGTTTAGGGGTTGGCTCTTGGAGAGTGATTATACCCTTATGCTACTACAGTGAGTGGTTATTCTCTCATGCATTTAGGGTGATTAGAGGTGCATAATGTGACAAGGAAAGGACAAGTCAACAACTTGGAATATCTCTTCTACAAGATCAACTACTACTTATGGTTGTAATCTCCTTCCATTTATATTAATGCAAATAATTCATTGTTTTCCTATATGTGATGTTGTTATTTCATATATTTCAATACCATTTTGATCTATTGAATGAAGTATTTAGATTATACTGCATAGGTCTCGTAGTTTCTTTGCTTGTGTTATCTGACTGTGTGGGTTCTAATTTTGGCATCGAGAGCTATAATTGGAGCTTCCAGGATAAATAAGGAGTGAAGTGTACGAAGTATTCCAGGTAGGCATCACTTCGTCATCTATTTACTTTAAGGAAAAGCATTTATTTCCTTGTCTCTCTATTGTTCTAGGTTAGCCATCGACCTAAGGGGGATACTTTTGTTTGCAATCGTAAATCCCATATAACAATTGTGAATTCTTGTGATAAGAACATATATCACACTGTTATAGATGAAGGCATTTTTGTTAGCATTTTATCCTCGACTACTTGGCAAGCTCTAGGTTCCCCTCAACTTGCGTCTGTTACTCACAATTTGTTCGCTTTTAACAAAAGAACTATTTAACCTTTAGGGATCCTTCCTCAACTGCCTATTATCTTAGAAGAAAAAATTATCTGTATTAATATTATGGTATTCCAAGGACCCTTGCATTTCAATTTTCTCCTTGGGTGAGACTATGTTTATGCCATGAATGTTGCCATGTATAAACTCTTTTGAGTGATTTCTTTCCCATATGATGGAAAAATTCTTACTATTGACCAACTTTCATTCATTAGTCCTTATTTGACTTACAATCATCCAACTTCCCTAAACATTCCTAATATGCAAGTGGTATCTCCCTCACCATAGGTTAATTATGTGGCAACATGTTCTATGCCTACACCTACCAACGAAAATATTCTATCATTGTTGGTTCAACTTCCTTCCAAAGCATTGTTCTTCCATCCAATGAAAACCTCTTAGAAGCCATGATCAAGCCCTTGATATGTATTCCTTCTAGAGCCTTGGCCTATGGGGAGCCATGATCAAGGTAAATTAAACTCATGAGAATATGTCTTTAACTATGCCAAGCTTGTTAAAAAATGAAACAGGTCACCATGAGCATAGTTCTTTTACTGTGTCAAGATCGTTAAAAAATGAAACGGGTCACCATGAGAATAGTTTCTTCTATGTTTCAAGCCCGCATAAAATGAAATAAACCTTTGAGAATAGTTATTTTATTGTGTCAAGCTCGCAAAAAAATGAAACAAATCCCCTCCAATTGATTTGAATCTTTATCTAGAACTTGATTTTGATTTTAGTTGTTTTTACCTGATCTGAAAGATGAACCTTCATTTCGTTCGCCAATATCACACGATCATCTTCCTTCCTTCTTGGTGAACATATTTCTATTAATAGCAAGCAATATATGTAAGTCCATGAGAAGAGTTCATAGGCGAATTGAAGCTAGGGGGCATGCCTCCACCATTACACTGGGGGAATGCATTTATCTCAAGCATAGTTTTTTCTTTATTTCAAACTAGTGTAAAAATGAAACCACTCTCAAGCATATTTTTTCTCTGTTTGAAGCTTTTGTAAAAAAATGAAACATATTCCAAGCTTGGTCTTTTTTCTTTCTCATCCTCATCAATACATGAGAATATGTTACCAATCTTAGTCTTTGTTCTTTCTTGTGCTCATAAATACATGAGAATACATTACCAAGCTTAGTATTTGTTCCTTCTCCTTCTTGTAAATACATGAGAATAAGTTACCGAGCATAATTTTATCACTTTTTCACGCTCGTTAAAATTTATGAAAAAGAAACCCCCCCCAGAGTCATATTTAAGCTCTTTTCAAACTCCCAAATTATGAAAATATCGTCGAGTACACTTGTCTCTTTCACACTTGTTAAAGTAAATGAAAGGATGTATGTCCAATATAAGTTTACCCCTTTTACGGACTGGGTTGACTATTTATGAAAAATGAATAATCTAGTCAAACATGACTAAAAGGTTCTCCTCAGTATTGCTTTATGCCCTTTCAAGCCCAAGAGAATAAATTTATGAAAAGGAACCTCTTGAAGATTTCCTTTTTCCTCCTTTTCAAACTCTCTAAATATGAAAAAGAAGTTGAGTCACTCCTTCATTCGACTCGTAAAAACATAAAGAGTGTAGGACTCGTCAAGCATGACAAGACCAAACCAATCCTTCCTAGGGTTCGTTAAAATACTAGGAAGGGAAAATTAGGAAAACAGGGCATAAAACCTAATTTTTACCAGTATGCCACTCTTGAACATGACACCCTTTCACCTCCATGATTGGTTTGGGTTGGTAAATTAACTTGCCTCCTTATTGATTATTCCTTATCAAAATTCTTCATAATGGGTCTTTGAGTCAATGTTTCCTATTCCACATAAGTGTCATTGTAGGTTTTAACCCCGTACAAAAATTACCTGCATACGAATTCTAAAACACAGAAAATAAACAATGCGAGAGCATAACACATAAAACACATATACATAGATATTTTCCCCTGGATCCCAAAACCAGGACTACCAGATTGATTTCTTATTATATTCCTTTCAATGTTACAATACATATATATACACAATGAAGCATCCAATACCATGGATCGAAAACCATCGCACCCAAAACCATGTGTAAAAACCATGCACAAAACCGTAGGTAGGTACACCTGGACCCCATAAAGGGGGGCTACCTGCCCCCCTCAAACCTCCTATGACCCCCCCCCATGCAATCAGTGCAACAAAGGGGGGGCTCCGGCCCCCCTTTAAGCCCCCGATTAACTAAGGGGGCTAGTCGTGGAAAGAATATAACACAACCCAACATTCTCCCACTTGTTGTTTTCTTTCCACAGGGGGGCACAGGAGAGCTTAGTCATTTATCTAGCCCTGGAATGCCCATTGTTTCTCTACACCAAGAGAACTTCTCAGAGCTCACATATTTTGTCAATGCATCTACATTATTCTTCAAAGTGTCCACCTTTACCAGAAACACCTTTTTGTCTTCTATCATATCCCTCACAAAGTGATACTGAACATCAATATTATTTGACTTTGAATGATAATAAGGGTTATTTGCCAAGAAAATTGCACTTTGGATGTCACAGTCTATCCTTATAGCTCCCTGTACTAACCCCATACTTGAACACAATCTCTGCAACCAAACTGCTTTCTTGCTTGCATGAGTGGCTATCATGTATTCTGCCTCTATAGTTGATAGTTCCACTACATATTGTTTCTTACTCATCCAACTTACTGCACCTCCAAATAGGTTAAACACATATCTGCTTGTAGATCTTCTCTAATCCAAATCTCCAGCCCAATCTACATCAACAAAGCCACAAATATCCAACACTTTGTCGAATCCTAGTCTTCCTTGGTAGCACAAACCATAATCACTAGTTCCACACAAATACCTGAAAACCCGCTTCACTTTTGTCCAGTGCTCCTTCCTTAGTTTTAACATAAACTTGCTCAATACTCCCACTGCATGTGCAATGTTTAGTCTAGTACAGACCATTGCATACATCAGGCTACCAACTGCACTTGCATATGGAACACGAGACATGTCCTCTTCCTCTTCTTGTGTCTTGGGACACTATTCAGTAGATAACTTCACACCTACAGGAATAAGAACCTTCATCAGTTTATTATCCTGCGTATTAAACCTCTGCAGTATTGTCTCAACATAGTTCCTCTAGTTTAACCAAAGCTTCCTCTTTGCTCGATCTCTTTTAATTTCCATGCCCAAAATATAGTTTGCATTACCAAGATCTTTCATATCGAATTTGCAGGACAATTGGGTCTTCAAATCCTAGATAATTTCTTTGTCATTTTCAACCAACAACATATCATCCACATACAAGACCAGATAAATAACACGGTCACCAATTAATTTAAAATACGCACAGTGATCTGCTTTGCTTCTGGTGAAGCCAAGTCCCCGTATAAATGTATCAAATTTCTGATACCACATCCTTGGTGACTGTTTTAGCCCATACAAAGACTTCTTTAACTTTCATACCAATTATTTCTTACCCTTCACCACAAATCCTTCAGGTTGCTTCATGTAGATATCCTATTCTAGATCCCTATGGAGAAATGTTGTCTTCACATCCATTTGTTCTACCTCAAAATCAAAAGCAACAACAATAGATAAAAGTAATCTAATAGAAGCTACCTTGGCAATAGGAGAAAAATATCACCAATATCAATTCCCAGCACCTGGGAATAACCTTTTTGTACCAACCGAGCTTTGTATTTCTCCACCTTCCCTTCTGCATTTGTCTTCTTCTTGAACACCCATTTGCTGCCAATGGGTTTCCTTCCAGCCGGCAACTCCACCAGATCCCAAGCCTCATTTTTGTGCAAAGATGCCATTTCATCAAGCATGGCCTCTTTCCAGAGTTTTCCATCCTCTGAATCCACTGCTTCCTTCACATTTCTGGGATCATCATCAGTAATAGACAAAGCAAAGTTTGAATAGAGAGCAGATGGACTATACCTTTCTGGCTGCCTTCTTTCTCGAGTTGATTTTCTCACAGCCGGAGTTTGTGGCTCTTTATCTTCTGATTCCTCCTCTGCTACAGAGTCTGATTCTTCCTCCTTTAGTTCAAACTCTATCTTCACAGGTTCCTTTGGTTGGACTTCATGTTTAATAACATCTTTCACCTCTCTAAACACCACATCTCGACTGTACACAACCTTCCTTGTTACTGGTTCCAAAGCTTATAACCCTTTAAACCATCCTTATACCCAATAAAGATGCACTTTTCAGATTTACTATCCAACTTTTTTCTTTTCTTTGGAACATGTACATATGCATCACATCCAAATACCCTCATATGTGAAAGAGAGGGTTTCTTACCAGTCCATACTTTTTGTGGAGTCTTATCCTCCAACGTTGATGAAGGTGATCTGTTGACTAGGTAACATGCAGTCTCTACCACCTCTGCCCAGAATTCTTGTCCTAACTCGGCACCACTGAGCATGCTTCTTGCCCTTTCCATTAACATATTGTAGATTCTTTTTGCAACTCCATTTTTCTCAAGTGTATATGGAGTAGTCTTCTGTCGTGCTATACCACACTTCTTACAGAATTCTTCAAATTCCTTATTGCAAAACTCTCCACTATTATCTGTCCTCAACACCTTTGTCTTCTTCTCTGTCAGGTTTTTCCACC
>APFE030023121.1:0-49833 GCA_000404065.3 Pinus taeda | reverse complement strand
GGGCATATACCGTCCCGTGTATTAATGGATATACTGCCTGATATATTAATGAATAAGTTGCCTGGTGTATTAATGGGTTACTGGGTTCGATAGACCCGTAAATATGCATCGCCGTGACAGGTTTGCCGTCGCAAAACCTGGGAGCTGTTGGTCTTCACTTCAATGGGGGCATGCCGCGCATGACGACTAAACTGAGCGTTGAGTATTCTAGAACGTGTGCGTTGGAAGAAGTTTATTTGCCCTCTAATCTTTTAGTATGAAAAACTTCTTTGATGAGGTCAGCATTGATTTGAAAGTCCAATTCAAAGACTTCGAGTCAGAAAGAGAGTAGGCTTTTATAGACAAAAATAAAATGCGACTTGAAAAGTTGTGCGCCATATGACTCTAGACGGGAAGAAATAGGTGGGAAGAAAATACCTGTGAACATGGTAAAGTGGGCGGCCGAAAAACTTGACTTGACTGGGGCATACAAGCACAGAAAAATAGTGGGCTGCCGTCTTAAATAATTTCGGCGCGCTCTTCTTTCATCTATACTCCCATCAATCGTGGAAAACTTGCTCTGTGTCGACTTCATATGAAAACCGGCGCATGGTGTATATATATAGATAGCTCAATGGCTGTGAAACACACTCAAATCCAATGAAAATGGATCACAATGCTTTTCTTATTCTTCTTATATTATTGCTTCTGTGCATGCTTGCCTCTCTGCCTGCAGCGACGTCCAAGCCATATAATACCCATGCCCATCAATATGTGTTTGACCCCATGCCCCCTGGATTAACTTCACTTCAACGTTATTCCGATTCTGATCGCATGGCTGAGGATGCTCATTTCAATTTATCATCAATAGATGTCCACGAGAAAAGGGACCTCCATGCTCTCTTGTCGTTCCGGAAGGTCATCACGTCGGATCCAATGGAAAAGCTCTCCAACTGGACAGCCAGCAACTCTGAGAATATATGCTCCTGGTCAGGCATTCGCTGCACAAAATACAGCAGAAGGGTAGTCGCCATAGACCTCTATTGCTTCAATTTGGAAGGTACCCTTTCTCAGTCCCTTGGCAATCTGTCTTTACTACGCACTCTCAATCTTTCTGGTAATAGTCTGACTGGAAACATTCCGCCCGAATTTGGTGAGCTTAAAGAGCTACAAGCACTTCAACTGCGGGTGAATCTTATCAACGGTTCTATTCCAAAGGAGTTGGGTATGTTGCATAATCTGCAGATCTTGGATCTTTCTTCTAATCGTTTGACTGGAAAAATTCCCCTGGAGCTTGGCGAGCTTGAAGCGCTGCGAGTCTTGAACGTCGGCGGGAATAAGCTTGGTGGTGCTATTCCGGTAGAATTGAGCCTTCTGCAGAAGCTAGAGTACCTGAGCCTCGGCTTCAACAACTTCTCAGGCAGTATATTTGACCTCACAAGGGGCATAGCTAAATCCATTAGCAATTTGGCAAATCTAAACTACTTAGATCTCTCTAGAAACATGTTCACTGGCAGTATACCTCAAGCCATCTCCAATTTGAGTCAGTTGAACAGACTATATCTTTATTCAAACATGTTCACTGGTCCCATCCCTGCAACAGTTTTTAATTTGAGTGAATTAGTTACTTTAGATCTCAGTGACAATAGGTTAAACGGTACCATCCCTGAAGCTATTACTAATTTAAAAAAACTTGAAAACCTTATTCTCTCTCGGAACAATTTTATAGGCCCCATTCCTAAAAGCATAGGAAACCTTTCTTCCTTATATAACTTATATTTAGATTCAAACAAATTAAGTGGACATATTCCCTCTAGCATGGGTAAACCAAGGGCTCTCAATGCGGTGAACTTATATAACAATTCTTTTTCTGGAAATATCCCTGAAAGTATTAGTAGTATGGTTTCACTTTTAGTATTAGATATATCAGAAAACAATTTAGAAGGTCTTATTCCCAATGGAATTGGGAACTGTACTTCTATGATAAGTTTTTCTGCTCATTCTAATAATTTTTATGGAGAATTGCCTATATTTTTAGCAAATTGTACACAACTTCAACTAATAGATTTGAGTAAAAATAAATTAACCGGTGAGCTTCCTCCATATTTCACATTTTTTTATGGATTGAGATTATTAGCCTTGGGTTATAATAATATCCATAGTAGTATTCCAGAAAACATCACCAATCTCACCAACTTGTTTTTGTTGGATTTATCCAACAATAAATTTACTGGAAAAATACCTTCACATCTTGAAAGACTCTCTGGATTTGTGGATGCCTCAAATAATTATGTAGTATCCGGTGAAATGAAAATTGTCATGAAAAAATATGTGTACAATCTATCATATCTATGGCCTGGATACACTATATTTGATTTGTCTTGCAATAATCTTATAGGAGAAATTCCCCCAAGCATTGGAAGTATGAGTCACTTGTGGCTGTTGAATTTATCTCGAAATCAATTAGAAGGGAAAATACCTGCGACTCTTGGTAGAATATCTACTTTGGAGCAATTAGACTTGGCAAATAATAATTTGAGTGGGCCGATACCTGAAGAGCTCTCTATGCTACATGGCTTGAGCACTCTTGATGTTTCATCAAACAAGTTGTGCGGCAGAATCCCAACAGGGACACAATTTTCCACTTTCAATGTAACTTCATTTCAAAATAATAAGTGCTTATGGGGTTGTCCTCTAGATTCATGCAATGAAAATAAAGGCCCATCGCAAAAAAATGATAGCATTATCGAGAGCAATGATGTAAAAGTGAGTTGGCTAAGCCATGTGGAAGAAAAGATATCATTAATAGCTTTAGGGATAGGAATAGGAATTGGATTTGGAGGAGTGATCATTATTTTTATGTTATGGGAAAAAGCTAAACATTGGATAGTGCCGCCAAATATACCAGAAAATTTGTATGGGCTATATAGATTTCCTACATAGTCTAACTTTCAGTTCCAGCTTGTATATGTAAATTTATATATAATATGGATTGAACATTTTACATGGTAATATGGATTTGAACATTTTATATGGCAAGATACTCTGGGATTGCAAGCATTTTTCCCATCGTGCATTTCACACCGCTAAGTAATCCCTTAAAGTGCAATAATTTATCGATTTCAAGTTTCATGTTTCATGATTCATGTTTCAGGTTTCACATTTCATGTTTCATGTACCGTTTATCACTATGTTAAGTGCACATATTCATAAAAGTTACATAGTAATACTTGAGATTTATCACTATGTTAAGTGTACATATTCATAAAAGTTACATAGTAATACTTGAGAGAGATTGACCTCTGAGAATTTGTTCAATTAATTGAATCATTACCATTAAAGCACTTTTGTTATTCTCTCCACAAGTTCAATTCTCTCTCCTTTTGAGGTTAAGATTCATTGCCATTAAAACTTTTTACTATTCTCTCCATAAATTCAATTCTCTCCACACTTTTAAAGTCAAAATTTATAATTAAACCCAAAAAATATTGTATTTTAAATATATATCCCTAATACAATCTATAAAATTCTATAAACATTAAAAATAAATTAATTTATATCAACAAAAACAGTGTTAACACGACAACCATATTGTTAAATGTATCATCCTCGAATTGCATGGGATCTCACGAAATCATTCAAAAAAATTAGGCAATGCGCCACAACCTCATCATGGGATCTCACGAAATCATTGCAAAATGACGTGGGAATCGAGTTTATTTAATTTGCTTACGTTGCATGTGAGAGAAACATGATGTTTTAAATGTTTACGATTATTTATTATATATTTGCCTATGACATAGGATATTGTAATTACTTTCTAGTCCAATTATTTTGATTTTTAATTTATTATTTAATAAAAACAATTTTGTTATATTTTTTAAAAGATATGGAATATATAAAATAAAAAAAAAAAAAAATATTAAATATTTAATCAATTTTAAAAATAATTTTCAAAATTTTTTAAATTTTAAATTTTGTTATTTAGTTGAATAAGGATATAAATTTTACTAATTTGATCTTAATTTAAAATATTATTTATCAATAATAAATTAATCAAAAATATATAAATTTGAATTTTTTTGTAGTTTCAAATGTTAGTGACACATAACAAGTTATATAAAAAATTAATATTACACATTTAACATGTGTACACTGAGTTTAGAGTTAAAACTCTTGATGGCATACATTTAATTTGAAGCAACTTCAGTAAAGTTGTGGATTGAGTGAAAATATACATTTAATTTTAATTAACTTTGATAATGATGCAGATTGAGAGAAAAAAATTTAGACACGACACAACCTCTTGGGATTTAAACATTAATAATGTTCCATAAATTGTTATGAATATTCCACTAGACAGTTCATCACAACAGATCCGATAATATTATATTAAAAATATGAAAATTCTACACTATTACAATTTTTTATTAAGTTTCCAGATTTGTAGATTTTATTATAATTAGTGCATGCATGCAAATGGAAATTATGTTGAAAATAGAGAACGACATAATAAAATCTCATGCACACACATAAGACACAAGATACGCTATGGGAAACCCCTTTAGGAGAACACTCAGTTGTAAGGTGAGGTCGCTCTGCTTTCTTTCTCTGTCTGGAATATGGTTGTAGGTACAAAGAAGTATGACTTGTGGCTTGTGGACTGCTATAGTGCACAAATCCTCTGTGTGCTCTACCTCCTATTCCTCTTGGCTATTTTTGCTCAGCTATGGAACAAATGTGCTTGAAAGAATGGAATGTCTCTTCTTCATAGTGGCTTGGTTATAACACATCCCGATAGCCTACTAGTGGTTAAGTTTGACTACATCAACTCTTAACCAAAGTTACAATATAGACTCTTCTAGAGTCTTTTACATCAAAATCACATGGCTACGCTCTTTTTCCATGAATAATGGGGTTGATGTGGCATCTTCTCGAACCACAATGGTGAAAACATGAAGGTCAACTACTGAGTGGCATAAATTTTGCATATAAAATTTGATTGATGTGCTTCTTACGTCCTTGGAAATATCTTTGTGTGTAGAATAGCATGAAAAGGCGCACGCTAAAGCAGCAAAGTTTTAGCCCCAAAAAATATCATTTAATGCCTCAAAATTCTCTCGGAAGGTTTCAAACCTCGTTTTGCCAAACTAGGTCCCATCAATAAAAAGGGTCTCGTGAGATTATTCTGCCACTTTTTCCACTTTTAATGCATCAAGATGGATGACAAAATATATAATGATCCAATCTAGATCAGAGAATTACAAGGAATTTCCAAAGATTTTTTTAATTTGTTAGGTCTATTTTTTTTCTTTTTTAACGATAACTGGTGAATCAACAACTTCGAAGGATTGTTATGGACAATAACTAGGATCATATCATGACAACTGCTACTATTCATCTTAATATCAAGATATTCAATTTTCTCGCCCCTTTGGGCTTATAGGAATTACTCGTCACGATTTTCAATGTTTTCAAATTTTCGCCACACAAGCTAACATGTCTCAGAGAATAGAACCCAAGTGGAAGGGAAATTAAACCCATTAGCTACCACTCAAGCTATTTTCCTTTTACATTAGGTCTAATTTTTTCCCTATAGTCAAAACAATGGAAAAATATTCATATCAAAAATTTTCCTAAGTGATTTTTTAACAGTAATGAAAAAATTATATATGTGTGCGTTTAAAGTTTGTGCCTTGGTCACAACCAAGACCTCAGGAAGTACATAACAATTTCATCAAACATTTGTATTGTTTCCTCCTATGTAATGTCAATATTATCTTTTCTAGACGAATGAGATTCTAATCAACAAAAAAGGGGATTTTGTTGGTGTACACCTTTCAAAATAGCCCCACCAAAAAGAAAAATTTACAAATAATACAACAGATAAATTATAATGTAGTCTCTCATAACTATGAGCTTAACCAAGTCTTAGGCTATCTCATTGAGATCAGGACACTTGGTTGTGGTTGGGCCACTAGTACCGGTTGAGTCATTCATGTTGAGTGCGAGGTTATTTACAATGGCTCTGAGTTCTTCTATATGTTACCTCAAGTAGTATACTTCATAATCATTCTTCTCAACAGTTGCTCTCATTTCTTGATTTAAGTTTCTTCCAGGCAGCAGGGATGTCAGGTCTCGAGAAAGAGGAGAGGAGGAATTCCTCCACTAACAACCCATTACTATTTTCCTTTGATAGAATTAGTAATCCACCCAGACCCAATAACAGGCTCTACCTTTAGGGGAGGGTTTTGGATGTGGGGATTATTTCCAATTCGAAATGTTGTTATTGAGTTCCCTCATCACTACCATATACCACATCATATGATAATCATGTGTTGGGAATGTTGGTGGTGTAAGAGACTTGAGTCATCCACTCACAATAATCCCACACTCTCGAATTGGCATATCACCTCTACTATCCATAATTATTATGACATGAGGGATGAAATCAACCCATGAGAGCACGGTATTCATTTTGAAGTGTTATGCACTCCTTGACTTGGAAAGGACTACTATCATAGAGTGTGTGACTTCTGATATGATGTTGTATTGAATGTTGATATTCGTTCTACACATTATCTTCCTAGGGGGTGTCATATTGATCCAAAGACCCCCAAAACTTTTTTTAAATAAAATTTTCTTTCTATTAAATACAAATGTCATATGCTAAGGGAAGAGGGAAGGCCTAAGATGACCATTTATCTTTAGAATCCTAGGACTCAGTTTGCACCCTTGAAGATCAACTTCGTTGTTAAGATCCCTAAGGAGATAAACGAAATCTAAGGGGCTGTCTTCTTCAACCATTTTAATTCTTCTAAAAAAAAATGAGAAATCTATCCTTAGTTTCCTCGGGGTCGTAAAGCACCCTTCCCCTCTTCCACCCCTAAAATTTGCGTAAATTTTATGTAAATGAAACTACGATATATTTTGACTAAGTTTAGTGAAATAAATTCTTTAATTAAATTTAATAACCTAAAAGAAAATAAATATTTTTAATTTTAATTTCATAAAAAAATAAAACTTTAATATTGAAAAGTGAAAACGGTAAAGAACTGTCATTTAGAAAAACTAAATAATGAATGATAAAGAAATGATAACGTGAATTTTATCTCTTATAATATTTTTTAAAATCCTTTAAAATAATTTGCTAAAGTTTAAAATAGTTCATATTTTTATTTATTTAATTTTTTTACAAGTTTGCTAAATGTGTTATAATGATTATAAGGCATAATCTTATAAGTTAAGGTGTGGTAAGCGAATTGTAATAAAAGGCTCAAGTTATTTACATTTACATAAAATAGAATAGGGAATGAAATAGTTATCACATTTTACTGCATAATGGAATTGTGTTTATATAATCTATTACACGATCATGGATATAGATGTTTTATAATCATTTTTTTTTTAAATAACCTATACTTCAAATTATATCATTATATCTTTTATTTTAGTTAGGGATTATATTTTTTTAGTTATATATTAATTTATTTTATTTTAAACATATTTAAGTTTTCATAAACTTAAATATTATATTGTATTTATTATACATATAAAATTATTTTAGTTAAAAGCGTGTACGATGTAATTTTATTTCTTTAGTATATGTTAATTTTTTTTCCAATTGCAAAAACAATAAATGATTTAAAAAATATTTTATTGGCCTTTCTGTCTATTGTTACAATGTTATAGTCACTGAGGCTCTCATAATGACTCTAGCAATGTAGTAGTATAGCAATGTAGTAGTATATCCAAGGTATTAGCACATGTAGTACATTCAATGTAGTAGCACATGTTCTTTAAGATTTAAATTGAATAATTATATAGTATTTCTAATCCATATTGATGCTTTAAAAGTGGAAAACATGGAGGAATCAACTCATAGGACCATTTTCACTAGCAAATCTTAGTTTGGAAAATTGAGGTTTGAAACCATTCGAAAGTAATTTGACACATAAAATGGAGATTTTTGGGGAGTAAAAATTTTCCACTTAAGTGTCACATCCCATATCACTATTCTATAGATAACTACATTTCCAATGGTGTAATAATCACCTCAATCAGAGCCAATATGCAAAGTTATGTCACCCAGATGTAGACCTTCCTACTTTGACCACCAATATTTGAGAGGATACCACATTAGCCTCGAATATTCATGGAAAAGAGGATAGATATATGATCATGATGAAGACTACTCTAGAAGGTTCCACATTGTAACTCTAATTAAGAGTTGAAGGAGTCAACTTAACCACTAGTAGGTTATCATGCTATGTTAAAACTTGGCCATTAGGATTATAATGAGTTTCATTCTATTCGTGTATTTTGTTCCATAGACGAGAAAAGTAAAAAAAGGTGGATAACGAAAGAGAAAATGGAGAGGGTTTATGTAGTCCACAAGCCATATGCCTCACTTCTTTGTACTTGTCTCCATTTCCATTTAGAGAATGAGAGCAAAGTAGCCTCACCTTCCAGCTAGGTTTTCCCCCAAAAGGGCTTCCCAAACTATACCTTTTGTTAATTTGTCGTTTGTGAGTTTTATTTTGTTTTTCTCTATTTTTGCATAATTATAATTTGCATGCATATGCAATAAATAGTAATTAACAGATTGAGAAATCTAAGGAGAAATAAACCCTCATAGTGTAGATATCATATTTTCTAATATCATATTAGTATTAGAGCAAGTTTCTTCAAGTATATTGTGTGGAGTTGCAAGGGATCCATATAAATTAAACCAAAAGTCACAAAACCCTAGTCATGGCTAAAAAATCTTTGAATAACCTTAAAGATCCTATAGAAGAGAGGCTTGTGCGATTGGAAATACAAATCATTGTTAAAAATAGCAAAAAGAAATGATAAAAGTAGAATCTAGAATATTCCAATTTTAATTTGTCCTTGAATTAAAATTGAGAATTAAAATTCGAATTTAGTCTCATCAGCTGCTTGAAAAATAATTAATTAATTCATTATGGATTAATTAGTTGGAGAAATTCAAGTTAGAAGTCTTTCTAAAGTCATGCAACAGTTATTCCTTAAATTAAGGAAATTATCCCTTAATTAAGGAGATAAGATTGAGCTATATTTGAGTTGTAATTAGTTAGCTCAGTTTAATGAGTTAAGTCTAGTTAAATTAGTTCCAAACTGTTTGAGGAACTAATTGTGAGTTATCAGTCAGTTGATGCATGCATGCACTCAACAAATGTACTCTAGATAACTAAAGATTCTCTCATCAGAAACTCATGCATGTCTATTCTGAGAAAGACCTAGTTGAGCTAAATGTTAAGGACATGTTACTATCAATTTCATGTGGTTTCCTATAAAGGAAACTCATCCATGCAGTCAAGGGAAAGGTTCCTTGAGGATTGTGCAGTTCTGACAGTGTGTTAAAGCAGTGTGTGAGAGCAGTGTTACACTGGGTGAAGGAGATCATCCCAGAGGTAACTGCACAAGGAAATAGGAGCTTGAAGGGCAGAGAGCAAGGCTTGTGAGAATCTTTGTTTGCCTATGAGCATCCAGGAGGATTGTACTTAGAGCTGGCTAGCTATGAGAGCTAGGGCTTTGGATAATTCTGATGTATTTCCACCTTGTATGATAATACAGATAGTGGGGTTTTTAGCTGAGGCTTTCCCCTGAATATTCTTCTGTGTTTCATGTGCATTGATTTTTCTTCTAGTTATATGTGTTTATCTCAATCTTGCTCAATCTTTAAGCTTCCGCAAATTGCTTGATAGTAGAAGTATATTATAGTATTTTGCTTTGGTATATTGCATTGTCAAGTTAATCTACAGTGAAATTTTCTATATGGTCTCAAAGCTAGATTTGTAGAGAATTTGTAGAATTTCTACATGGTATCAGAGCTAGCTGATCTATAGAGAAATTTCTACATGGTGTCAGAGCTGAGCTTATTGGAGCAGTGAACAATATACGAGAGGAGATTTCGAAGTTTTGAGTTTTGGGCAGTGAGTTTTCAGAGAAAATCTGAAAAATTTTGTGCAAAATTTTCAGAAATGAATAGTAGATCTAGATTCCTTGCGGAAAAAGACCCAAATTAAAAAAAAAAAATCGATTGAATCAAACTTCGAATGAGGGAGATGTCGCTGACTTAAAATCAGCTCCTTTTCTCAAAAATTTTGTGACGGCGGGACAGATGAAACAGATTGGTGTGCTAGTCAAGAACTTGTATTCTCTTGAGGTTCAAGATGCATGAAAAGCCTTGAGGAGCAAGGCAAATGTTAGAGACTTGGTAGTTGAGAGGGAGAGTAAATTACCTATCATGTAGTCCCAGAAGAAGTCTTAGACAATTGTGGAGGAGCCACAATTGGAGAAGCGGGCAGAGGGATCACATGCAACCATACCTCCAGGTAGCGGGAGGAATCAATGGGATTGATGCAGTCAGAGATCAAAGTGACAGAGGTTGGAGCAGTCAGATACTGAAGAGTGCAGAGAAGGATTGACAACAGTGCAGACAAACTGAGTCAACAGAAGAACAGAGTTTTCAGTCAACAGAGACAATAGTAGTCAGAGACTTTGATGACAGAGGCATCATTGAGATTCAAGTTGGATGTTTTTTTGTTTCTGAAGATTGTTGGAGCAACAACACTAGAGAGAAGTGTTGCATGCAAAAAATTCCAAAGGTTTAGGATCGGGATCGAGTTGAATTCCTTTCTTGTTGAGAGGGAGTGTTAAAAATAGCAACAAGAAATGATAAAAATAGAATCAAGAATATTCCAATTTTAATTTGTCCTTGAATTAAAATTGAGAATTAAAATTCGAATTTAGTCTCACTAGTTGCTTGAAAAATAATTAATTAATTCATTGTGGATTAATTAATTGGAGAAATTCAAGTTAGAAGTCTTTCTGAAGTCATGCAATAGTTATTGTTGAGGAGGTAAATCCCCTTTGCGGGCAGAGGCGATCCCTACTAGCCCAGACCGGGTCTAGAAACAATCATCAAACGCTATAGCGCAAGTTCCTAATTGCAAATTAACAGACCAGTGATGAAGGCCTACCTGGATTCCAATGCTAGTGCTTGTAGAAGAGGTGGTGCTCCCGTTCCTTTGCTCCAGCAGATCACAATCCCCACGATCTCTGCGAATGGAAACCTGCACATACAAGAAACGACACAAACACAAGCATAAAATCCAGCATATGCAACTATATATTAGTCAAAAAGGATATAAATCGTCATCATAACAAATAACAATAAGAGTGGAACCATAACCAATAGTTGTTCATTAATAATAATCAAAGAAGAATACAACCAAAGTTCTGACGCTAGATTCTCCTTTGGTTGGGTAGTCAGTAGCACATGTCTTGCAAAGCTTGTTGGGAATAGGGACAAGCATCTCTCTCTTTGGTTATTGGACAAGAATCTCCTTGCTTGGATTTGGCCTTATGGGAATTAAGAAGGCTCTTGCAGCATGAAGCTTTTGGAAACTTGACAATTCTCAATCTCTGGAACTAGCTTGCCAAGGAAAATGGACAATCTTTTATAGATTGAGGAAAGGGAGTTGGGATCATCCACAATAATCATGGGATTGGCCATATCATCAAGGAAGCTTCCATGAGAGGTGGCAAACCACTTCCTCTCTATGAAAATCTGAGCCAAACCACCCAACTCAAGATAGATGCAGTCCAGGAATTTGTTAGGACAAAACTTCCATCGTTTGTTTGTTAAAAAACACCACTTATTATGGTTGGCGCGGGTGCGACTCTATGACAGAGCGCCAACTGGCATGCCCTCTTTGGAGGATTTACCTCATTGGCGCGAGGGCTACACTATGGGACCGCGCCAATGGAAAAAGGGATTTTTTAGGGTTTTTTAGCAGGCGATGTCTTCAGGGAAAATGAAGCTCATGTTCAAGGGAATGCAATGCAAGTGTTTGCAGGTCATGTCACTTCTTATAGGTCCCAGAATGAGTCCTCCAAGATGCCGGAGATGGGTAGCGGGGATGGTGACAAATTGTTGTGTAACAGATGCCCCCTAAAGCATGAGGCCCGAGAGAAAGAGAGGGGTGAAATTCTTTATGAGAACATGTCCAACCGAAAACACTGTCGCTCGAAAACCTGCATGGAGAAGTACAACTGATATCTCAAATACATGATATATGTGGTATGGGCACAACCATCCATAGCAGAGTACACAAAAATCTAGATCCAAGGTGTGGGCGCAGCTATCCAGTGAGGATCGATAAATAGGCTCAGGCATGGCCGCAGCCATCCAGTGAATGAGTCATGTAATAATCATAATAATCAACAAAACTGCAGCCTGGATCCCAATAGACAAAATCCAGGGTCTTGCGCTCCATCTCGATCTAAACAAAATACAAGTTCAAGCATGCGAATATAGGAGTCAAAGTCGACCATGTAGGAACATCGTCTGATTACCAGCCAGTGATGAAAGTTGTTAACAGACGCGAGAGGTACCACCAATAATGACAATGGCTCTCAAGGTACTATAGGTACAATCTACAGCATGCGAATCAGTGAGCCGGCATTGAACACCCATAAAATCATTCGATCGGAGGCCAAGGATGAAAACCTTGCGTCGAACGTGAAGAACCTGCCATTGAGGCATGTAGGATCCAAGGCACCAGAAGGGAGTCTCTAGATCAACTTCCTAGATAATGAGCTGAAGTCGACAAGAAGTGATCTTGATCGAAGGTGGGCCATAGTGTTTTCCACATCATCGACGCGAGACAGAGGAGAATAATGTTTTTGTGAATCAGGATTATGTGAGTTATCAGAGGGAGGTTAATATTTCGCAGAGGTCAACTTCTCTTGAACATGACCAGAGATTCTGGGTTCGATCCCCAGCGGAGTCGCCAAATTGTTGAGGAGGTAAATCCCCTCTATGGACAGAGGTGATCCCTACTAGCCCAGACTGGGTCTAACAACAATCATCAAAGGCTATAGCGCAAGTTCCTAATTGCAAATTAACAAACCAGTGATGAAGGCCTACCTGGATTCCAACGCTAGGGCTTGTAGAAGAGGTGGTGCTCCCGTTCCTTTGCTCTGGCAGATCACAATCCCCATGATCTCCGTGAATGAACACCTGCACATACAAGAAACGACACAAACACAAGCATAAAATCCAGCATATGCAACTATATATCTGTCAGAAAGGATATAACTCATCATCATCACAAATAACAATAAGAGTGGAACCATAACCAATAGTCGATCATTAATAATAATCAAAGAAGAATACAACCAAAGTTCTAACGCTAGATTCTCCTTTGGCTGGGTAGTCAACAGCACATGTCTTGCAAAGCTTGTTGGGAATAGGGACAAGCCTCTCTCTCTTTAGTTATTGGACAAGAATATCCTTGCTTCGATTTGGCCTTATGGGAATTAAGAAGGCTCTTGTAGCATGAAGTTTTGGAAACTTGACAATTCTCAATCTCTGGAACTAGCTTGCCATGGAAAATGGAAAAGCTTTTATAGATGGAGGAAGGGGAGTTGTGATCATCCACAATAATCATGGGATTGGCCATATCATCAAGGAAGCTTCCATGAGAGGTGGCTAACCACTTCCTCTCTATGGAAATCCGTAGCCAAACCACCCAACTCAAGATAGATGCAGTCCAGGAATTTGTTAGGACGAAACTTCCACCATTTGTTTGTTAAAAAACACCACTGATTATGGTTGGCGCGGGTGCGACTCTATGATAGAGCGCCAACTGGCGCGCCCTCTTTGGAGGATTTACCCCATTGGCGCGAGGGCTGCACTATGGGACTGTGCCAATGGAAAAAAGGGCTATTTTTAGGGTTTTTTAGCAGGAGATGTCTTCAGGGAAAATGAAGCTCATGTTCAAGGGAATGCAATGCAAGTGTTTGCAGGTCATGTCACTTCTCATAGGTTCCAGAATGAGTCCTCCAATATGTGGGAGAGGGGTAGCAGGGACGGTGAAAAATTGCTATGTAACAGTTATCCCTTAAATTAAGGAGATAAGTTGAGTTATATTTGAGTTGTAATTAGCTAGCTCAGTTTACTAAGTTAAGTCTAGTTAAATTAGTTCCAAATTGTTTGACGAACTAATTGTGAGTTATCATTCAGTTGATGCATGCATGCACTCAACAAGTGTACTCCAGATAACTGAAGATTCTCTCATCAAAACTCATGCATGTCTATTCTGAGAAAGACCCAGTTGAGCTAAATGTCAAGGACATGTTACTATCAGTTGCATGTGTTTTCGTATAAAGGAAACTCATCCATGCAATCAAGGGAAATTTTCCTTGAGGATTGCACAGTTCTGATAGTGTGTTAGAGCAGTATGTGAGAGTTGTGTTACACTAGGTGAAGGAGATCATCCCAGAGGTAACTGCACAAGGAAATAGGAGCTTGGATGGTAGAGAGGAAGGCTTGTGAGAAGCTTTGTTTGCCTATGAGAATCCAGGAGGACTGTATTGAGAGTTGGCTAGCTGTGAGAGCTAAAGTTTTGTATAATTCTGATGTATTTCCACTTTGTATGATAATACAGATAGTGGGGTTTTTAGCTGAGGCTTTCCCCTGAATATTCTTCTATGTTCCATGTGCATTGAGTCTTCTTCTGGTTATATGTGTTCAGCTCGATCTTGCTCAATATTTAAGCTTACACAAATTGCTTGATAGTAGAAGTAGATTATAGTATTTTTCTTTGGTATATTGCATTATCGAATTAATCTACAATCAGATTTTCTATATGGTCTCAGAGGAAGATTTGTAGAGAATTTGCATAATTTCAACAATCATAGATATAAATTGTAATATGGGCCTTCTCATGGAAGCTCTCACTAGTAAGGTTGGGTTATTTGGAGAAGATGCAGGTTATAACAAAGAGATCTGATCAAATTGGAAATTAGGAGATCAAGAGCAACCAAAGAGGGAGTCCATAAAAGAACCCAAAAACATCAACCAAGTTCGAGCGTCATGAACCATTAGCAATCCCTTTTTGAAATGGAAGTGAAGGTTGACATGGAGCCATATCAAGGTGATATTGACGCTCTGAAGTTAAATCACTAGTTGTGGTAATTAGAAGTTTATTACTGTAATATCTTTGGTTAAAAATCCATGTAAAAATATATAAGACTCGGGTCATGGGACATGTATTACAAGATGAATAGTGGGAAAAAAATCATAGTGAGTTTTCATTCAGTTTATTATGGCTAAGGAAATTGGCAAAGGCAATGAAAAAGGCTTTGGAAAGGAAAGAGGCATTAATTAGCATTTTATTTATGAAAATAATGGAAATTGGGAGAAAAGGGAGGTGAAAGGTCATAGGTTGCATGTGAGGAGGAAAATTAAGAAAATAATGGAAATTGAAGAAAATAGAGGCCTCATTAATAAAAAGGCTTCTGAGGATCAGTGGGTAAGCAAGGTTAGTTTAGTTTTGTAGGTCTCTCAATATTCTCTCTCTCCCATACTCTTGGATACTTATAGTTTTCTTGGAGTACTCTTGGAGAGTGTGAAAGTGCAAAGGAAGAGCACACGAGGTCATTGGGATCAACAGCTACAACGGATTTGGCTTGTAGGTACCGAGTTGAATATATGTTTTCCTTACTAGTTTTTGCATGCATGTGGATTATTGGTCATGATTTGTCACTGATGTGGAGGATTGCCTAGATTGATAGTGGATTTCTTGGCCTTGCCATTTCCTAGATAGTCATGGAGTTTGTGAGTTTACTTCCTTGTTTTTTTTTTGTTGGTTCTCATGTTTCCTTTAGATTGGATTAAGTTATTAGTTCCTGGAAGCCTTGGTTGGACAAATGCTTTGGGATCCATGTAACAGATTGGGTTGAGTTACTAGTCCTAGAAGCCTTGGTTAGACAATTGCTCTAGAAGCCCTGTAATATCTTGGGTTGAGTTACTAGTCCTAGAAGCCTTAGTTGGAAAAACACTTTGGAGGCCCTAGGTGGGTAGGAGTTACTAGTCCTAGAAGCCTCATTGGACAAACACTCTCGAAGCCCATAATAAGTTGTGGGTAGAGTTACTAGTCCTAGAAGGCCTGGTTGGAAACACTCTAGAAGCCCAGAATAAGTTGTGGGTTGAGTTACTAGTCCTGGAAGCCCTGGTTAGACAAATGCTCTGGAAGCCCAAAATAAGTTGTGGGTTGAGTTATTAGTCCCAAAAGCCTTGGTTGGAACAAACACTCTAGAGCCCTGGAAAGCTTGGGTAGACACCAAAATGATGATGTTTTCGTGATGTCCGATCATGGGGTGGAATCACTATTTGATGGGTTGAGATGGATGGCCTCTGAAAACCCTGGATGGCTTTGGATTGATGTGTTTTATGAGATCCCACTTTCATGGTTGGAATATGGCACATGGGTTAATGGATGAAGAGAGATTTGGCTCAGCCATTCTATGGTCAGGTGGAACATGGTAGTCCTATATTGGGTTGGATTTTGCGTCATTAATATTAGGTTATTTCTCCTTATTATCTCATGATTATTATATCGGTTTATATGTCGATTATATGGTTATTGTTTTCTTGGTAATTATGTTGTTATTATGTTGGTTATGAATATGTGTTATGATAGTGGTTATGTATGGCTCCCATCATGTTTTTATTTTTATATGAATGAATAATGTATTTATGGCCTAATAGATGAAATGGAAACTAATTTGTTGAGGCATCAATGCTTCTTAGAATTCTCAGCTAAGTATGAGACCCCTATGCTTAGATATTTTATTTACACCTGTAGATTACATATTCGTGATATGTTTGATGAAATGCCTGTCATGGCTAGTAGGGGTCCACTCAAGAGCTTATTCAAGTATTTTCAATTGCATCATTGTTATCTTTCTATTTTGAAGGTGTCATTTAATTTGGGCAGTCACTTGGGCTTCAGGCCTGAAAAGGTGGCTCAAATCTCTGGGACACTAACACAACACTAAGATAAATAATCCCTAGATGTTGGCATGCCTTGTCATGAGAGCATCCAAAGCCTCTTGGACGTTGTCAGGCCCATATCATGGGAACATATGAGGTTCAAGTGGTCTAAAATCTCTATGAGACCTAGAGATTGGTGACCATAAATGTTGGGATGGTTCTTAGGGTCCTGTAGCTGATGTTGAAGGTCTCTATGGCGTGTTTTCGTCAGTTCCACTTCTTTAACTTGACTTAGGAGGTCAAATCATATCATAGTAACTTGTTTTCACATGTTTACCCCGGTTGGTCGGTTACTTGGGTAGATTTGGGAGGAGGGTGTTACAATTTTAGTGTCCATCATATAGTGAAAGAATAGAATATATTTTTGCTTAGATAAAATTAGAATGATATGCCCTAACATGATTGGAAATCCACACAAATAATTTTAGTTTGGAGGGAGATCCTCTAGTGACTAAGTGGGAGGATTTCAAAACCCTCGTAAAGTCATAATTTTAACCTATCAGGTATATAGAGGATCAATGGATCTAGTCGAATTACTTCAAACGTCATGGTAAAGTGTATTGGATTAAACCACAAAATTTAGAAATATGGCCATAATGTTGTAATTTGAAAACTTTCATGGATATTCCACTGGACAGTTCGTCACAACAGATATGATAATAATATATTAAAATACTCAAATTTTACAATATTATAGTTTTATTTGATTTCTAGATCTGTAGATTTTACCATAATTAGTGCATGCATGTGAATGGAAATTATGAAAAAATAAGCTCACACACACATAATACACAAGATATGCTCTCTAGGAAACCCTTGCGAGAAAAAACCCAGCAGGAAGGTGAGGTCTCTTTGCTCTCTTTCTATGTCTGGGAATATGGCTGCAGGTACAAAGAAGTAATGTATGTGGGTTGCTACAGTGCACAAATCCTCTTTGTGTGCTCTACATCCTATCTCTCATGTATATATTTTCTAAGCTATTGAACAAAATTCTCTTGAAATAATGGAATGCATCTTCCTCCTAGTGGCCTAGTTATAACATAACCCAATAGCCTACTAGTGGTTACTTTTGACTACATCAACTCTTAACTAGAGTTACACAATAGACTTTTATAGAGTATTTTAGATCAAAAACACGTGGCTAGACCCTTTTTCATGAATAATGCGAGCTGACGCGGCATCCCTCTAACGTATTGGTGTGAAAAGATGAAGGTCAACTTCTGAGTGGCGTAACTTTTACATACGAACTTTGATTGACGTGATTCTTACGTCGTTGGAAAGGTCTCTATGTGTATAATAGCATGAAAATGTGATACAATAAAGAGGCAAATTGTACCCTTATAAAACATCGTTTGAAGCCTCAAAACACTCTGGAAGGTTTCAGACCCTGTTTCGCCAAACTGGGTCGTGCCAGTAAAAAACAATATTGTAAGATGTTTCCTCCACTTTTTCCACTCCAAATGCATCAAGATGGATGAAAAAAATATAATGATCTAATTTAGATTAATTCTGCCCATTTTGGGAGGATTTTTCTCCCCAAAATATTATACTGAATGAGGTGAGGAAGGTTTTCCTCCACCTTCTCTTTGGTGTACCATTTAGCTTTGCCTAGAATTTATCCCTTCAATCGAATCTACCAAAGTTAATGCTACCCCTATCTTGTAGATATGGACCTCTTCTACAAAACTATGTCTTCTATTAACTCTGCCTGAGCATCTCGTGCCAAAATCCTCCACAAAAGGTAGGACATGTTCCTCTTCCTAATCTAGCATCGAAGGCTCATAGAGTTTCAAATTATCTACATTCACAACTGAGTAAATGTGCATATATGGTGGTAAACTGAATTGATAGGTATTATCACCCACCTTTTCTAGTATCTCAAAGGAACCATACCTCAAAGCCTTGATTTTCTTACCAAGCCCCTACAACCTCTCCTTGTTCAACTGTAGCCATACTTTGTCTCCCACCTTGAATTATGTCTTTGTTATGTGTTAATCATGCCTGGCCTTATACTTCTCCTATGACTTCTATAGTGTTTCTTGTACCTGTAGATGGATCTGCCTGATCTTCTCTATAAATTTTTCAGCTCACAAAGCATCTCATGTGAGATCTTCCCTCCCTCTTCCTTGTTGCCCATATGCAACATCCAAAGGTGAAGGTGGAAAATATCCAAAACAAGTGTCAAATGGGCACTTTCCTATAGATGTGTGGACTGATCTATTATAAGAATGTTTTATATATACCAGATTTTCATCCTAGGTCTTTGGATGCTTTTGGTTGTATCCCCTCATAAGTTGCACCAAAGTCTTGTTGACTACTTCTGTATGCCCATATTTCTATGGATGGAATGTTGTAGATATCTTCAACTTAGTCTCCATCTTCTCCCACAATGTAGTCCAAAATGCATTGAGAAATCTTATGTCCATGTCTGAAATGATGTTCCTTGGTATCCCAAAGTGCACCCAGACCCATCCAAAGAAAAAGTTTGTTGCTTCTTGTCTACTAATGGTCTTTTTACAGGGCATCAAGACAAACATATTGTTGAACCTATCAACTACCACGAACATGCATTCATATCCCTTCCTAGTTGTCGATAAACCTCCCACAAAGTCAATAGAAATTATTTCCCAAGGATGAGTAGGTATAGGTAAGGGATGATACAGACCCTATTTCTTTTTGCTAGGATTGCTGGCACAACAAAGCATGCATCCTATTATGAACCTATCTACTTTCTATCACATGTTGGTCCAATACACATACCTCTATAAGTTAGCCAAGTCTTCCCCATACCAAAGTGCCCTACAACCTTGAAGGTGTCAAACTCTCTAATCAGTTGTATATGCTCACCTCTAGGAACACGTAGCTTATCCAACATGTAGAGTAACCCATTCTAGAGATGGTAGTCAATGGTGTTGTTCCATCGTGCACATGAGAATCTATAACTATTGATACACCTCCTTAAATTCCTCATCTTTTGAATATGTCTCTCTATATGTATCATGGGTGAATGGATCCATGTGCATAAGAGTCCCCAAATCTATAATCTTTGATGTGGGTGACCTTGAAAGCATATCAACCAACTTGTTTATGTTTCCCTTCTTATACTTGATCACCAAATGAAATTGTTGTAAAATCCCCATCCACTTGTAATGCCTCATTTGTTGTAGCTTACTCTGGGCCTACAAGTACTGTAATCACTGGTGATTTCTGTTGGTTATTGTCTCCTTTCCCATCAAATAGTGCTTCCACTTCTTCACATATTTCACCATGGCATAGAGTTCCTTATCATAGGTAGGGTAGTTAAGAACTTCCCCATGAAATACTTCAGAATGGTAACATACATGCCTTGCTCCTTGCATCAAGATAGTTCCCATAACATATCCACTTGCATCTGTCTCCACTTTGAAAGGTCATTGAAAGTTTGGCAATGCCAGAACTAGTGCCTAACTGATCTTCTTCTTTAACTCCTCGAAATTCCTTTGATGACCTTTTCACCATTGAAAACTCTTGCCACTTTCCGTTATGGCATGGAGCGGTGCTGCTGCCACTGAAAATGAGACTATGAATTTCCTCAGGTACTGTGTTTCCCCAATGAAATTCCTAATCTCAGAAACAATAGTAGGCATTTACCATTTCATGATGGCCTCCATCTTTGAAGGATCTATCTTCAGCTCTCCTCCACCGACCACATACCACAGATACACCAAATACTATTGCGCAAACTCACACATCTTGATATTTGCTAGCAATTTGTGCTTCTTCAATGTTTCTGGCACATTCATCAAATGTGAAATATGCTCCTCCCAAGTAGCACTATATACTAGTATATCATCCAGATAAACAATAACAAATGAGTCTATAAAAGGGTGTGGTGCATCATTCATTAATCTCATAAATGTAGCTAGTGCATAACTGTTATGAGGACAAATCACAAGTGCAGACACAAAAAATCTCCCTAGACTTCAAAGAACCCTAGTAACAAACAAACAATCAAGCTAATTCCTTCCCTAAATCTATATTTTCTTGAATCATAAGCTAGCAAAGTGAGAAAAAAAATTAAGACATTATTATGACATACTTGATGAAGACCCCCCTTTGTGCTTTAGTGCATCTCCTCTATGTTTAAATCCAAACCTGCACACATAGAAACAACAAAGGATCAAAGGCATATGCAACATAAATGATTCAATAATTCAAACTAGTGATCAAGGAGACTAGTAACAAACATCTTCCAATGGACAAATAGAACTAACATAAACCATCCATGAAACTCATCAATTCATCCATTAAACAATACAGTGAGAATAAATGCTTGTTTGTATTAATTTCATAACCATAAAAGAGCTACAAAACCTATTCCTTGATGTCGTGAAGCTCCTTTCATTGATCTCAATCCTCTCCAAGAATGATAAGCTCTCCAACCTAATTTCTATAGAATAAACTTATTCAGTAGCCTCCCTCAACTCCCCCACCTATGGCTTGATTAATAGGCCAAAAGCAAGTAGTTTGTGATCCTTAGTCCAAGGATGAGATCCACTAAAAGAGGGATGAGGACTCCTTGAAGAATGGGGATTCGCTCCATCAAAAATGAGGTTAGGCTTGAATAAACAAGAGTTTGAGGCTTTTTGTTGGGAATGATTCGCCTAAAATTGCTTCTAGATCTCAATTTTTATTTTTACTTATTATCGAGTCATGTGCACACATTTTAGTGGCAGACAGAGCACACATTTGTGTACAGAACAATGTTAGTAACTGCACATGTCCAAAAACTAGCTAGGAAACTGCACATGAGACTAAAATTAAGTTTATGGACCATGTTTCCTAGAATTTGCACTTTCTTCAAGGTATATAAGTTGTTGAATTGTAAGGGATTGCTTTATGACACTTGAATGGATGGCGAGAGATCCAATTTGATGATCATTTTTCATGGTGACAAAATGAAATGTAACAAATTTCCCCTAAAGTGCAAAGTTATAAAAGTTTGAGGACTGAAGTAACTTATCATATCAATGATTGGATTAGAGATCATGGTTGGAAACCTACAACAATCAAAGGATTACAATGCAATATAATAATCATCACTGAGGTAGGAATTCCCATATTCAGAACATAAATGTTTCAAAGTACAGTACGAAGATACATTTGAAGACCCATGTCAAATTATATATAGGATGGATAGAACCATCAAACATAAAACTCTATGTATAATCATGAATATGAAACACCTTGCAGCCTGGATGGATGAAACTAGATCCAGGGTCTTGATCTCCATCTCTCTATCCATAGTACGAATCTAACCATGTGAGTAGATGTCTTGAAGTTGAACATGGTAGAAACCACTTGATTATCGGTCAATGATGTGAACCATTAACAAGTGCGAGAGAAACCACCAATAATGAAAATGGTCCTCAAGGTACTCTTAGAGAAATATATAGAGTGTGAGAAGTCGATCTGAAGTCGAACACTCATATAATTGTTCGATTGAAGGCCAATAATGAAAAATTATGGTCGAGTGCAAGAAACATACCATTAAGGCATGTAGGCTCCATGGTACTAAAAATGGTTTCTAGATCAACTTCCTAGATAATGAGATAAAGTCGATAGGAAGTGACCCATCACATGAGGGCCTACGACATGAAACTCAATTTGAAGGATAGTTTGCAAGGATTGACTCAGGGATGGCCGATGTGATTGAAGGCTACAAATTGCAAGGTAATTTAAACTTAGGTTTAGACTTCTCTTGAACATATTAGTGACACGACAAAATGACATGCCAGGATTTGACTCAATGTAATATCCAAAACCAACTAAAGGATTTCAATGAGGTTTGATTAATTGTGAGACAAATGGATTCCCAAACCCGAACAATATGTGACAAAATGTCATGTTCAAGAGAGACATACTACCTGAAATACAAGAAACAAACTTTTCTTCTCAATTTTCCCCACCATTACTAGCAAGTACCTATTCTTGACAAGCTTGAGGAGGATAACATATGCTTGTCATGTAAGCTCATCATGTTATCACCTAAATCTGCCTTAGGCTGAAGGAAGGAAAATTTCAAGGTAACCACCAACCACGTTCAGTCTGGTAGCTAGCCCTACCAGAACAGGAGAGGGCTCTCTTCGTGTCATGCTCAGTGAATAATCAAAACGATATGGTCTGAAATGACTTGCAGTGAAATATTGATTTTAGGCTAGTAAATAAATATGTAAACAAGAGGCAATTTTTTATAAATGACTGAGTTTCTGGGATATATGGGACCAACAAACAGTATGAGCAGAGAATTTAACACAAAGGCATAGATTACTTCGTGAGGCAGGACAGGCGGAAAGTCTAGAAATTAAAATTTGAAATAATGCGGAATGGAAAGATTGTTTAGGAGGGTGAAAAAGGTATAAACACATTAATCCTTTTCAAGAGAAGAAGAACACATAAACGTGAAACTTTCCCATAGGCAGAGCAATAAACATGAATTCTACCTTATCTTACTTAGAAAATTTCACTGGAAATGAGTATGAATGAACTATGAAACATAACAGAATACATATGAAACATAAAGAGAACACATTTGCTACACCCACACCACATGAATCTCATGAACCAGAGCCGCTACCTTTCATTAATTCTCTGTCAAAATATACAATGAAGAACTGAGCTTCTCTCCCACAGTCTCCCAGAAATTACAACCAACCCTTTTGCAAATGGTTTTTCATACAATAAATAGACTATGCCATTGGGAAATAGAATGACCCACAGTTGGGGAGTTTTTCAAATCATTACAAAATGGAAATGGAAAGCCAACCATTAGTGACAGGTGCAGCGTTACAAAAATGACAAATTGCTTGGGTGACTGCTTTCCTTCCTTTGCCACTTGGATAGGAGCCCACCTTTAGTGAAAATAATTTTTAAACATGGCCTTAATTTCCGAGAAAAATATAGTGTAAATGAGCAGGCCCACTTGGATAAAATCGTGAATCGAAATTTCGGAGCGGAAGTGGTTTTGGCCTTTTGGTCTATATGCGCTGTGCCCAAAACTGTATGTTTCACACCACTTTGGAGGCGATTTTGAGGTACCTTCTAAATTCCAAATTGTGCCCAAGTGTGCTTTTTAGAAAGCATTTCCTGTCTACTTTCCAACCCAAGTGGAATTTCTGAATTTGGTGCTCATTTTCCCCTCCAAAACTTCAATCTCCCAAGACTGCTTCCTGTGTTTTAAAATAGGGGCAGAGAGGTCATTTTTTGAGTGTTTTTGACCTCCTGGGGACTCAAAACTTGCCCAAAATTCTTGTCCATGCACCAGCAGGCATGATTTTTCATGTTGAATCCAACAATGCAAACGATTCTTGATTTGGAGCTCCCAATCCTAAGGAGAAAAACCATGTGTTGTGCCCAAAAATTTGTCATGTGACCAAAATTGGCCCAAATTTTTAGAAATTTGGGCTAGAGGATCTCTATGAAGTGCTATGCTGGGCCACAGAGGCTTCATCCAAGATTCAGAGTTGATATTTCTCTTTTTGCCTCTTTTTCCTTTTTGTCGCTTTGCTCAATTTCGCCTTCAAACTCCTTATCCGACCCTTTGAACTCATGTTCCATGCCCTGTGGTGATAAACCGTCCGCCTCAATATGGTTTTGTCCTTGTCAACCTTCTCTAATAGTCTCTCAAGGTGGATTTTGATACGCTCGAGCTGAGACTCTTGGTCATTGTTAATCTCTTGCTCTAGGAGTGAGCTCAATCCTCCTATGTTGGGCAGCTTGGCGATTCTCACGGATGTTTTGCAGCTCCATGATCTCATGGTAGTCTTCGAGCTATTTGTTCCTCTGCTCCAAATACCTGATAATCCACTTGGCCCTCTCCAAATTGAGTGACAAGTCGTGGATCTCCATTTGCTGCTCCTGGATGGTCCTCCTAAGTTTGGCACTCTCCACATTTGTATCATCAGCATGGATGAGGATGAAGTCGGCCTCACGTTCACCTAATGGCCCCTCGTCATGCATGGGCTTCTTGCCCCTGTCCTGTACCTGTGTTTCCGATGTCAGAAGAAGGGCCCCTTCCACCCCGAGTGGGGATAACACTCGCTTTTCTGCTGCAAACAAATGCCTACTGCCTCTCTGATATGTGATGAATACCGGCATAGTAGCGGTCTGACTGATGTTTGAAACATGCTACTACAAGAGGAGAAGCCAATAGCTCTGTGAGTGTAGTGGGCTCCTCTCAGATGTGTTTTCCTCCCTTATGTGGTCTTCTCGGTGCATGAATTTCTTGGGAGGAATCACTCACTGTTTCCTCATCCCTTTCATAAGCTAAATCAGTTTCCATATTTGCCACTGTTTGATGTTCAATGATGAGTATGAATAGATTTTATATCAAGAATAGGTGTTTGCTATTTGATAATTGGAATTGATGAGTGGGACTGTGAATGAGGTATTTTGTGCTAACTATAGGGTTATATGGGAGTGATATGGTTTGGGGAATGAGGATTAGGGTTTAAGGTAATAATGGGAATTTGTTGTTAGGGTTTAGGATTTTGGGATAGGGGGGGGGGGGGGATGAATGTGAATGAGAGAGGGGTAAGGGATATGAAATGCGGGGAGTGTAGTGGAGGAATGTGAAATGATTGCAGGGAGCAAATAGCAACAATGACAACTTTTGAAAACCCTAGATAGTTTTTCAGTACACTGTGCAGCAAACTAGGGTTTGTCTTCACCTATTTACACACCATCAAGGAGGATGAAAACTCTTGCAATGGCACTTAGGGATGATTTACTTACTTGGAAGAATGAAGTATTTTTAATTTGGAGGAATATTTCAATGAAATTCAGGCCTTTTAGCCCTATGCACCGCGCCTCCCATGTGCGTCGCGCCAGTGTAGATTTACACTGGAAAATTTCTCCCAGTGCGCCGCGCTCCCTCTGTGCTCCATGCCTTTTTACAGGAGCCTTTTGGAGGCCTTCCCGGTGTCCAAATTGGGTGCAGGATAGCGCATTGGAAAGGTATTTGAGACTAATTTTCAACTCAACTATAATTTTTCAATTTGGAGTTCATTTTCCCTGTCAAAAATCAAATCTTCCAAGACTGGTCAAAATGTGCCAAATGAGGCTGCCTCAAGGCAAAGTGCTGTTACAGTCAACGTTTGAAGGTGTTCCTCAACTCCAAATTGAGCTCATGATAGCTCATTGGAAATATATTTGTGTTTAGTTATCATTTTACTCATCAAGTAGGTCATTTGGCTAACCGAGCTAGGAGAAAACTTGACATTCCCAAGGTCACTTTAGAGGTGCATCAATTCTCCCGAGATAATTGTAATTTTGACATTTCTCTAAAACCATGACACCTGTGTAAAAGATGAAGGAGGTTTTTCTTCCTTGGTCTATTGTGGACGAAAACCTCTCTCAGGTTTCAAAAATCCATATTTTCTTGCTCAGAAACATCAGTTGAGTGAATTATTGAGCCTTCCTCTAGCCTGCAAGTATTATTGAAGCACTTTGAGAACAACAGTTTGCGAACCCTAGACCTAATGACTGAAATGAGTCTTGTCCATTAAAAAATAAAACACTGACTATCATGTATTATAATAACTTTGATGAAAAGACCTAAGCCAGTAGGTACAAGACATGAGGGGAATGAACTGACGAGACCCTTCCATCAGATTATGGCATGCCTCTAGCGGAATGCAACTGAGTGGATGGAGCGAGACACCTAAAAATGAAATGCAAAAAGAATTTTGATCTCTGACGGAGGACTGACAAGACCAACTCTAACATTGGCTCTAATGGGGTATGGTAGCTCCTTGGAGGTGCCAAGAACTATAGATCTTTGGGAGAGCAGATAGTGCCTTCATCCATTGGGCTATGGTGTCCATTATTTTGACAAACCACACAAGACTCTGACTCATTTATTGACCGAAACCTGACTCAGACCGACTTAATTATGGAACCAACATGACTGAAAAAACTGACTCAATGCAAAAGGAAATGACTCATGACTGACTTAACTAAAATAAGGACTGACAAAACTCATTCAATGGCAGCAGTCCATCAAGATTCGAGGGTTTCAAATTATGATGACAACCACCGGCATATTAATGTAATATGTACAATCATGTGTAATGTGTCTTCCATTATAACCAATCAAGCAGATGTCTTCTTGATTGATTCTCCTGATCAGATCTCCTGGTCGACAACAGATACTGGTAACTGGGCATCCAAAAACATAATTGACCATGATCTCCTTCATCACTGAATACTGCAATAATGACCTTCACTACTGTCTGCAAAAAATATGCCATTGGATCATGAAGAACATAAGGTCTTTCCTCCTGCTGAAGAAACAAGGTGTCATTTTCTTGTGATGCTGATCTCTTTTCATAAATAAGAGTAGGTTCCTGGTCTTCAAACAATTTTGAACAAGTAGATGAGAAGATTTCCTCTTCAAAGAACATTTTAGAACATGAAACATAGGAAGAAGAATCTGAAATGGAATCCTGAATGGTCTGTTCTGCTGAAGTCTTAATACATTGTAGATCATTTTCATATGATATGATAGGCAAATTGTCTTTGCATCCATCAATCATGAGAAAAGAAACTTCAAATGATTCTTGAACCCAAACACAATCATTTATATCATCTACCATTAATTCACCTGGATCTTTTTCACTTACTTGAACAAAATTCTCATCTTGTTATTCATGAGCTGACTGGACTACCTCTTTATGAAGGCCTTGTTTTGATGACATGAGAACATTTGGATTCAAAACTCTGTTTTCTTCATTCCAGGTGATTTTAACAGCAGAATTCTCTTTCATGGGACTTAGTACAAGGTTTTATTGGCCACCATAATCCGAATCTGGATCTGAAAGGGTTGACTTAACGTTATCACATTCTAAAAGTAGAACTGGACTTCCCTGCATGCTGTCTTCTTCTATGGACAGATCCAAAACGACACTTTTTCTTTCATCACATTCAGCCATATGGAATTCTTTAACCTGCTGATCTATAAAGTTGTTCACCAGACTATCATCCCTTTCAAAAGAGGAAGAAGTTTCACCAACACTTTCTTGACCATGTGTGCGCTACAAATCTGCTTTAGCTTGAGCTGGAACATAACCGTGCAAGATTTGATCTATCTCGTCTTCAGACAAAGGAGATAAGACCTTTTGTTTCCTTTCACTCAAACAATGATTGTCTTCATTAATTTCAAGTGAAGGTGTATATAAATATTCCTCATACTGCTGATCCATTTCATGTAATTCCTGTTGACTGTCAAGATGCAAAATTCTTTCATCTTCCACCGTACTACAATCTTGATCATGCTGCAAATTTTCATGATCGTCTTTACGCTGCTGAAAGGGATTTTCATATAGGGCTTCCATGATCTCATCATCCATAAAATTATCATCCTCATAGTATTTTTCAAGGCTTTCAATAAAAGTAGAAGCATGTTTGCAACAGTCATGAACTAGATTCAATGATGCATAAGAGTCCTTATATCTTTCAATGAACAGGGCATGAAAATCCTTTAAACAATAAATACAAGCAGTGGGCAAATTTTCATACCAAGATTGGGCTTCAACTTCCAGAGTGGCCAGGAATATCTTCATCAGGCAATCTTCGGGAAAATCAACTTTCAACTTGTGAATATGCATGTGAAATCTAACTAGATGTAAAGCAGCATCCTTCCTACCATCATCTTTAAACGTAGGCAAATCCCTTGACCAATCTACTTTTGGAATCTTATTTGGAAATCCTGGAATGTGATCTCGGCTCATGGGAGCGTATCTTCTTGCAATCTGCTCCATTTTAAAAAATCTCAAAGCTATTGATCCCTCTGTAGTGGAGTCACCATGAAGCATCGGTTGCTGGATTCTTTAATGAAAGGAGTCGCCAGGTGAATTATTTCAGCCGTCTTCTTATGTCTGATCGTTGTTCACCATCAACCATCAGATCTGAGCTTGATAGATGTACTGGGGCAAAACAATCTTCAAGCAAACCATTTTCTCCCCAGTGGAGTCGCCACTATGTTATCACCTAAATCTGCCTTAGGCTAAAGGAAGGCAAATTTCAGGGTAACCACCAACCACACTCAGTCTGGTAGCTAGCCCCACCAGAACAGGAGAGGGCTTTCTCCATGTCACGCTCAGTGAATAATCAAAACAATATGGTTTGAGATGACTTGCAGTGAAATATTAATTCTAGGCTAGTAAATAAATATGGAAACAAGAGGCAATTTTTTATAAATGACTGAGTTTCTGGGATATATGGGACCAACGAACAGTATGAGCAGAGAATTTAACACAAAGGCACAGATTACTTCGTGAGGAAAGACAGGCGAAAATTCTAGCAATTAAAATTTGAAATAATGCGGAATGGAAATATTGTTTAGGAGGGTGAAAAGAGCATAAACACATGAATCCTTTTCAACAGAAGAAGAACACATAAACATGAAACTTTCCCATAGGCAGAGCAATAAACATGAATTCTACCTTATCTTACTTAGAAAATTTTACTGGAAATGAATATGAATGAACTATGAAACATAACGAAATACATATGAAACATAAAGAGAACACATTTGCTACACTCACACCACATGAATCTCATGAACTAGAGCTGCTTCCTTTCATTAATTCTCTATCAAAATATACAATGAAGAACTAAGCTTCTCTCCCATAGTCTCCTAGAAATTACAACCAACCCTTTTGCAAATGGTTTTGCATACAATAAATAGACTATGCCATTGGGAAATAGAACGACCCATAGTTGGGGAGTTTTTCAAATCATTACAAAATGGAAATGGAAAGCCAACCATTAGTGACAGGTGCAGCGTTACAAAAATGACAATTGCTTGGGTGACTGCTCGCCTTCCTTTGCCACTTGGATAGGAGCCCACCTGTAGTGAAAATACTTTTTAAACATTGCCTTAGTTGCCGAGAAAAATATAGTGTAAATGAGTAGGACCACTTGGAAAAAATCGTGAATCAAAATTTCGCGGAGCAGAAGTGATTTTGGCCTTTTGGTCTATATGTGTCGCGCCCAAAACTGTATGCATCGCGCCACTTTGGAGGAAATTTTGAGGTACCTTCTGAAGTCCAAATTGTGTCCAAGTGTGCTTGTTAGAAATCTTTGCCTATCTACTTTACAACCCAAGTGGAATTTCTGAATTTTGTGCTCATTTTCCCCTCCAAAACTTCAATCTCCCAAGACTGCTTCCTGTGTGTCAAAATAGGGGCAGAGAGGTAATGTTTTGAGTGTTTTTGACCTCCTTGGGACTCAAAACTTTCCCAAACTTCTTTTCCATGCACCAGTAGGCATGATTTTTCATGCTAAATCCAAAAATGAAAACCATTCTTTATTTGGAGCTCCCAATCCTAAGCGTTGTGCTAGTGGGGCGGCGTACAGGGAGAAAAACCCTGTGTTGTGCCCAAAAATTTGTCATGTGACCACAATTTCCCCAATTTTTTAGAAATTTGGGCTGGAGGTTCTCTATGAAGTGATATGCTAGGCCATAGAGGCTTCAGCCAAGATTCAGAGCCGATATTGCTCTTTTTGCCTCTTTTGCCTTTTTGTCGCTTTGCTCAATTTCGCCTTCAAACTCCTTATCCAAGCCTTTGAACTCATGTTCCGTGCCCTGTAGTGATAAACCATCTACCTCAATATGGTTTTGTCCTTGTCGGCCTTCTCTAACAGTCTCTCAAGGTTGATGTCGATACGCTCGAGCCGAGACTCTCGGTCATTGTTAATCTCTTGCTCTAATGGAGTGAGCTCAATCCTCCTATGTTGGGCAGCTTGGCGATTCTTGCAGATGTTTTGAAGCTCCATGATATCATGCTGGTCTTCGATCCATTTGTTCCTCTGCTCCAAATACCTAATAATCAACTTGGCCCTCTCCAAATTGAGTGACAAGTCTTGGATCTCTGTTTGCTGCTCTTGGATGGTCCTCCTAAGTTTGGCACTCTCCACATCTGTATCATCATCATGAATGAGGATGAAGTCGGCCTCTCGTTCACCTGATGGCCCCTCATCATGCATGGGCTTCTTGCCCCTCTCCTGTACCTATGTTGCCGATGTCGGAAGCGAGGCCCCTTCCACCCCAGGTGGGGATAACACTCACTTTGCTGCTGCAAACAAATGTCTACTGCCTCTCTAATATGTGATGAATACCAGCATAGTAGTGATCTGACTGATGTTTGAAACATGCTACTGCAAGAGGACAAGCAAATAGCTCTGTGAGTGTAGTGGGCTCCTCTCAGATGTTTTTTCCTCCCTTATGTGGTCTTCTCGGTGCATGAATTTCTTGGGAGGAATCGCTCACTGTTTCCTCATCCCTTTCATAAGCTAAATCAGTTTCCATATTTGCCACTGTTTGATGTTCAATGATGAGTATGAATAGATTTTATATCAAGAATAGGTGTTTGCTATTTGAAAAATGGAATTGATGAGTGGGACTGTGAATAAGGGATTTTGTGTTGACTATAGGGTTATAAGGGGGTGATATGGTTTGGGGAATGAGGATTAGGGTTTAGGGTAATAATGGGAATTTGTTGTTAGGGTTTAGGATTTTGGGGATAGGGGGGTAGGATGAATGTGAATGAGAGAGGGGTAAGGGATATGAAATGAGGGGAGTGTAGTGGAGGAATGTGAAAATGATTGCAGGGAGCAAACAACAACAATGACAACTTTTGAAAACCCTAGATAGTTTTTCAGTACACTGTGCAGCAAACTAGGGTTTGTCTTTTCACCTATTTACACACCATCAAGGAGGATGAAAACTCTTGCAATGGAACTTAGGGATAATTTAATTACTTGGAAGAATGAAGTATTTTAAATTTGGAGGAATATTTCAATGAAATTTAGGCCTTTTAGCCTTGTGCGTCGCGCCTCCCATGTGCGCCGCACCAGTGTAAATTTACACTGGAAAATTTATCCCAGTGCGTCGCGCTCCCTCTGTGCACCGTGCATTTTTTCATGAGCCTTTTGGAGGCCTTCCCGATGTCCAAATCAGGTACAAGATAGCGATTTGGAAAGGTCTTGGAGTCTACTTTCTAACCCAACTAGAATTTGTCAATTTGGAGTTCATTTGCCCTATCAAAAATCAAATCTCCCAAGACTGGTCAAAATGTGCCAAATGAGGCTGCCTCAAGGCAGAGTGCTGTTGCAGTCAACTTTTGAAGGTGTTCCTCAACTCCAAATTGAGCCCATGATAGCTCATTGGAAAGATATTTGTGTCTAGTTATCATGTTACTCATCAAGCAAGTCATTTGGCTAACCGAGCTAGGAGAAAAATTGATTTTCCCATGGTCACTTTAGAGGTGCATCAATTCTCCCGAGGCAATTGTATTTTTGACATTTCTCTAAAACCATGACACCGGTGTAAAACGTGAAGGAGGTTTTTCAAAAATTCATCTTTTCTTGCTCAGAAACAACAGTTGAGTGAATTATTGAGCCTTCCTCCAGCCTGCAAGTATTATTGAAGCACTTTGAGAACAAAAATTTGCGAACCCTAGACCTAATGACTGAAATGAGTCTTGTCCATTAAAAATTCAAACATTGACTGTCATGGATTTTAATAACTTTGATGAAAAGACCTAAGCTAGCAGGTACAAGACATGAGGGGAATGAACTGACGAGACCCTTCCGTCAGATTATGGCATGCCTCTAGCGGAATGTAGCTGAGTGGATGGAGCGAGACACCTAAAAATGAAATGGAGAAAGAGTTTTGATCTCTGATGGAGGACTAACAAGACCAACTCTAACACATCCTTCAAATGATTCCTTTGAAGTATTTTTAATGAACCCTAAGAAGGAGTGGTTTAGTCTCATCATGCTTAATGAGTCCTATACTATTTAATTTTATGAGTCCAATAAAGGGGTAACTCGATGTCATTTTCATGTTTAAAGAGTTTGAAAAGACAAGAAAAGGAAACTCATTCAGTTCTTTTATTGTAAAATTTTATACGAGCTTGGAGAAGGAAAAACTCGGTGTTTTTTAGTTTTAAAGAGTCAAGAGAAAAACGTAAGTAAACTCCACTGTGTTCTTTTTCATAAATTTAGTCCCTCAAGCCCAAAAAAGGATAAAATGATGCAAGAGATAACTCTATTAACCATTATTATTCAATGTATACATTTTTCGTAAATAGTCCAGTTCATTTCATAAAAGGGGTAAACTCATACTCAATGGACGATTTTTCATTTTCTTTTACGGGTTAAAGCAATCATGTACTCAGTGATATTTTCATTTTTAAGGAGTTTGAAAAGGCATAAAGAGAAATCCATCGTTTCTCTTTTTCATAAGTTTTAACGAGTTCGAAAAAGTGATACAAATATACGCATCTTACTGACTTTCAATTTAATTAACGAGCAGGAAAATACGGAAAGAACTTGGCATTTTCATGTGAATTTTATGAGCATGAAAAGATAGTAAGAGAAGCTCAAGATTTTCATGAGTTTAATGAGTCTTGGAAGTAATAACACAAATGGACTCGAGATAGGTTTCATTTTTACACAAGCTTGAAACATAGGAAAATGTTTTGTGAGATTGGTTTCATTTCTACACAAGCTTAAAATAGAGAAAAAATTTGCTTGAGATTGGTTTCATTTTCACACAAACTTGAAACAAAGGAAAAATATGCTTGAGAGTGGTTTCATTTTTACACAAGCTTGAAACATAGGAAAATTGTGCTTGAGAGTGGTTATCATGCCCCCAACATAAACGACTGCAAGGGCATATGCCCCCGAAAATTTGTTTCATTCACCTAAGTAGGCTACAGGTTACTAATAGTTCGATGTAATGAAGGCTTGTATACGAGATCAGATGAAAGACTCAACTTAATATTTACAAGATCTAGTTAGAGACTCAACTCAAATAGGGGAGGATTTGTTTCATTTTTTAACAAGCTTGACACAGGAAAAGAACTATGCTCACAATGAATTGTTTCATTTTTTAACATGGTTGACACAGTAAAAGAACTACTCTCGTAAGGATTCATTTCATTTTTTAATGAGGTTGACATAGTAAAAGAATTATCCTCAAGGGTAATGTTTCATTTTTTTACGATCTTGATGCAAGAAAAGAACTATGCTCATATAACCTATTTCATGTTTTAACGAGGTTGACATAGGGAAAGACCCATCCTCATAAGGACTTGTTTCATTTTTTAACGAGGTTGACACAATAAAATAACTATCCTCAAGAGACCTATTTCATTTTTTAACGAGGTTTACATAGTAAAAGAACTATCCTCTTATAACCCTATTTCATTTTTTAACGAGGTTGATACAGTAAAAGAACCTTCCTCATAGACCTATTTCATTTTTTACCGAGGTTGACATAGTGAAAGAACTATCCTCTTAGAACCTTATTTCATTTTTTAACGAGGTTGACACAGTAAAAGAACCTTCCTCATTAGGACATGTTTCATTTTTTAGCAAGGTTGACACAGTAAAAGAACCATCCTCATAAGGATTTGTTTCATTTTTTAACGAGGTTGACATAGTAAAAGAACCATCGTCATAAGGACCTATTTCATTTTTTAACAAGGTTGATAGAGTAAAAGAACCATCCTCATAAGGACCTGTTTAATTTTTTAACGAGGTTGACACTGTAAAAGAACCATCCTCATAAGGACCTGTTTGATTTTTTAACAAGGTTGACAAAGTAAAATAACTATCCTCACATAACATGTTTCATATTTTAATGAGGTCGACACAGGAAAAGAACCATCTTCATAGAACATATATCATGGATTCCAATTGGAATAAACACATGTTAATAGACACCCCTTGATCATGGATTCCAAAATATATTAGTAATATGGAAGAATAGTTCTCCGAAAGGAACACATGTCAAAGGGATCAATAGGGATAAGAGAATTGTATTCAAATGCCCCCATTGAACTTTTGACCACGTTAGTTACCATGTCTAAGTCAAAAGAAGTCGAGCAGATAGTGAGAGGCTCGCTTGCATCAGTAACTGAAAGCATGGGACAAGTTGACACATAATTAACCCATGAAGGGCTAGGTGCCACTTCCATATAAGGAACATTCAGGTTTTTTCAGATGATTGGTAGTTAAAGAAATATCAACATATGAAATTTTATCAATCGTCACAATGTTTCCATTGTGAAGGAAGGACATCACGTGAAAGAGTTCCCATATGACAAATTTCATGGCATAGACATAGTCTAACCCAAGAAGAGAATTGAAATCAAAGGACTACCATTAGATCGATACAAAAAGTATTACTTTATAAGGTAATAGGTAACTTAGGAAGGATCCCTAAGGATCCCTAAAGGTTCACTAATAGTTTTGTTAAAAGCTAACGATTTTTGTGTAACAGGCACAAGCTGAGGGGAACCCAAAGCTTGCCAAGAAATTGAGGATAAAACACTGATAGAAGCACCTTCATCTACATTTGTGTGACGCACATTCTTACCATAAGCATTCACAATGATTTGGAAAGGGGTGGAAGAAAGAAGACAAGGTTCTATCAGTCTACTCCAATCAAAAGAAATAGCCTCATTACTTGGATGGGGTTCAAAAGAAACAGATGAAATTCCCCCATGTGTAGAATAACCTGAGGCAACATGAAGAACTTGAGCAGTATTAAGTTCACTCTCTTGAGGGAGAGTGGGATCAACTAAAGATGGTGCCGAGTTGACCACTTGATCAACTAATGGCTCATAAACTTGAGTGATACATGTTTCACTCTCCAATCGAAGAGTGGGATTGACTGTACTTGGATTTAGATCAATCACTTCATCAACTAACAGTAGGTGAGGGGGAATTTTATGGTAATTAGTTGGCAGTTGTTTCTGTGAAACAATAAGTTTTTCCAACAATTTTGAGGCTTCATCGAAGTGAGGGAAAATTTGACTATGATGAGTGTTAACACTAGGCTAGATAGGTTGGGTTGTGTCAACCTCCAACCAAGTGTAACTATTTCAAACCAACTTTTGACTAGAAGTTAGCCCTTCCAATATGAGAGGTTTCTTTCAATATACTTAAAAAGTTGACTATGGTAAGCTCAACAATTCAGATGGCTAACTCTATTTTTTCATGTGATTTTGCAGGTGAAGGAAAATGTGATAACTGCCACCATTGGGCATGGAGTCAAATTACAGAAATGGCAAACAACAGAGTTTAATGGAAGCTGGGAATTTGCTACGAAAATTCTATAGCTTTCCATGGAGGTTAAGGCTAGTCTAAAGCTCAGCGAAGATAGTTCTAAAGGAATATGTTTAGATTATAAACATCAAAGATGACCTCAAAACTAGCAGAGAGAGAAAAGAGGTAGCATAAGTGTGTTTTTTGAAAGTTGCTACCAAAGTTTGCTATGAAACTGTTGTAACTTTCCATGGAAAGAAAATCCAGCAAAATTTTTCAATTGAGAGAGTTTTGATAGCATGAATTTAATAAAAATACATTACTAAACACCTTAGAATCAGAAAAGGCATCAAAATGACAGCATAGGGTTGGTTTTTGAAATTTGCTATGAAAATTCTAGAAATTACTGTTTTAGTAGTCAACTTTAGGCTCACTTTCTGACCAAATGAAAAGGAACTTTGGAAATATGAATGAGGTTTTTGTTCATCACGTGTTCATCTACAAAAACCTCTCTCATTTTTTACATATCTATCAGGGTTGATGAAGAATATTAAGAACTAACCTTTTTGTAATATTTGATCCTTTAATATAAATTTACAGCTACTATGTTTATGTACCTGAGATTCATTCCATGGATTTTATGGTTTTATCAGGATTGTTTCCAATTTTTTGTAGTATCTTGATTACTTGGAATCTCATTAAGTTGTTCCAATTTCCTTCATATACTATGTATGACTATATATGTTCACTCGTATCAGTTAAAAAACTATATATGCCTCATCTTTCATGAAAATTTGTTTTTTGCTATCTCTATAGTTTGACTCCATGCCCAATGTTAGTAGCAATCATGTTTTTCTTCACCTACAAAAACACAAAAATAAATCAGAGTTAGTCATCTAACTATTTCACTTATTTCAAGAAGATTTGGTAATATTTTAGAGATACCTCTCAGATTGGAAGGACTAACTTCCAATTCAAGTGGTTTGAAATAGTTACACTAGGTTAAAGGTTGAAGAAACCCAATTCTTTCTAGCTTAGTGATAACATTTTGTTGCGTCTGTTGGGAGCTAAAAAAATCCTTTTCCCAGATTTTCTTTGAGTCTCTTCATTCTAATTCTTGAGGGTAATAGGAAACCAAAGTTTTATGAAGGTTGTGATACTACCTTGGTGACTCTAATCTCAAAAGATCCAGAAGATCAAAGCTTCATGGTGACTCCACTGCGTGAAGATCAATAGCTTGAAGAAGTTCCAAAATGAGTTCTACTGCATGAAGAAATGCCAGGTATGCTCCTATGGATCAGTCTCACATCTATGGTTTTCCAAATCCTATGCCTTGTGTTGATTGATCAACTCTTCTTCCCATGTTCAAAGAAGAAAAGAAATATGATGCTAGTATGCATTTGGTTGAATTTCATTTACATGTATTTAGACTGAGGTTTGAGTTTCCTAAGGATTGTCTCATGAAGATGTTTATGGATACCCTAGAAGACAAAGCTAGAGTATGGCATGAAGAGTTGCCATCAAGAAGATTATGTTCTCTTAAAGATTTCCATAGAATATTTTTTGGAAATTATGGGAAGCCTCATCCTTCATCACCATTGTTTCAAGACTTTTGTAATTTTTTGAAAAGTTTCATTCAATATCTTGAAAGTATTGATGATGATGTAGAATTTATGGATGATGAGGAGATGTTAGAGGCACTTTATGAATTTTCTTCTCAAGCTAGTCATGATGATCAAGAGTTTTCCAACAAGCAGATGTCTCTTCTTTAGTTGAAGATGAAATGGATTAGCAACTTGACAATCAAGTCATAGTACATGAAATCCATGAGGATTTGCAGCCTTGTCAATCTATATGCAGTCAAGGTATGAGCCAAATCATTTAGATTATTTTTCATCCCATTCCTTTTCTGAGATTTTATGTCAAGAAGAAAATCCTCAAGAACAAGTTGTTGAAAATACATGCATGAAAATTTTGAATAGTGAGGTAACATGTGATGAAAGTTGTCTACCTAGACAAGAAATTTTTTCCATTGACGATCGTAATGATGTTTTCCTAATTAAAGTGCATGAAAGTTCACTTTTAGGTAAACCTAAGTTACATGAAGAGTTGAATATATAGGTTTTACCTATTCTATTTGAGGATCATCAAAATGACATGTATGATATGTATAAAGTTGTTTGTATAGGAGTTGTTAGTGTTCGGACTCAAGAATACATTCCTCAAGCAAAACTACCAAAGGTTATATTTGATTTGTTTGATAATCAAAAGATTAGTTTTGATGCACACAATATGGATGTCATGTTTGAAGGTGTTCAAGGATGTATGGATTTTTTTTGTTGGTTTACATGGAAGGGAATACAAATCTATTGTTGCCTTTTTATTTGATGATGTTCTTGGAATTGAAGACATAGGACAAAAAAATCCATGAGTTATGAATGAATTTATCCCTCATGGTTTTACTCATCAAGAAGAGGTAATTTTTCATGATTATCAAGATCGTTTGGTAATTTTATTCCAATCATTAGTGAAGGTGGAGTTTTCTTCATTTATAAGCTCAGGAGATGGACTCAGTTTTTATTCTAAGTTGCCAATAGATGGTCCACTTAAAAACAATCAAGGATCCCTAGTATTAGATCAACTTTTTGACTGGTTATACTAGAGGTTTCATGTTTCTTGAGTTAAGCAGGTGGATTTTCAGATGTTAGAGTAGGGTTATTGGTACATAAATAAGCTTGTTGGGCAAGCATTTCCTTCAGGTTTAGGTTACATTTTGCAGTTGTCAGTTTTTGTTTGTACAACATTTTGATATCATGTTGCAACAATAGTAGTTGGTTTCCAATTGGGTTGTAGTTTTCTTTTCAATTTTCAAATTGGGATCAACCCAATGGTTAGGCAACTTGTCTGCTAGTTCTTTGCTGCACCACAGGGGCACAACATCCCCATTGGAGCCACTGTTATCCATGATAACACTTGGAGTTATTTTTTGATTCAATTGGTTAGATTAGTTAGGGTTTTCAATTTTCTTAAATTAAAATTCCTTTACAAAAAATTCTATTTGGTCACCTAATCAGTATGTAGAGTAAACATGAGCCGAATTGAGGTCCACAGTATGAGTCAGGTTCAAAATCATCATTTGTGTCAGTCTCACTTGTTCATAATTGGAATTTAGCCAATAAGGAACTTCTATCAAAATTCGTGGCAAATTTAGTTCTGAGAACAAAGTATTTGCTACAAAAGTGCCTGAAATTTCTGTAGCAAATCTATCACATCTACCACTTGTTTTGGTATGAAACTTGAAACCCTGCTGATTAGTAACGGTTTAAAATAAATCATGGGTCTGAGTCACGATGCAGTATCATTACGTGTCAGAGTTCAATTCTTTTTTTTTAATCCCCAAAACGTTCACACAATAAAGCATTATCCATCGTTCACCTTTCACGTTGAATTGGTTTCATTGTAATAGTATGGTGTAGGTGTTCTCAAATTGATTTGCAGATGGCAAGAAGGATATCCTATGTGTTGCAGCCAAACCACAAATAGAAGTTCACAAGAAGAGATAATAGAGGCCAAATTGAAAGTTGAAGAAATGAAAAAGCAAGTGTTGGAGCAACTAGATTTCAATGAGGAAATTGCAAAAAGGGCTAGGAAAAGACAAAGAGAATTCTACCACTGCAAAAGATGTTGAATCATATGTATAGAAGGAATAGGTGGCTGCAAGCTGACAGAAGGAAGTTGCAAACTCAAGTAAAATATTTGCAAGCACAAGTAGATGCTACTCCAAGATATCGTAAAATTCACAATTTTTGTCTTCACTATACCTAAACCAGTCAAATCAACCATATATATAGTCAACATGATATTAGGAGTCATAATGAGGAACTAAGAATCATGAAAACCATAAAAACTCAGAATTTAGGAACTTTCATAACAACTACCCATAAAGAAGCCGAGAATTTGCTACAAAACTGTTGTATCTTTCCATGGAGGTTAAAGCTAGTCTAAAGCTAAGAAAAGATAGTTCTAAAGACCTACGTTTATCTTATCAATATCAAAGAAAACCTCAAAACTAGAAGAGAGATAAAAGAGGTATCATAAGAGGGTTTTTTCAAAGTTTCTACCAAAGTTTTCTACGAAACTACTAGAGCTTTCCATGGAATGAAAATCCAACAAAAGTTTCAATTGAGAGAGTTTTAATAGCATGAGTTTAATAAAAATACATTACTAAACACCTCAGAATCAGAAAGGCATCAAAATAACATCATAGGGGTGGTTTTCACAATTTTCTACCAAAATTTGCCACCAAAATTCTAGAAATTATTGTTTTAGTAGTCAACTTCGGGCTCACTTTCTGACCAAATGAAAAGGAATTTTGGAAATTTGAAGGAGGTTTTTGTTCATCACGGGCTTATCTACAAAACCCTCTCTCAGGTTTTACACATCTATCAAGGTTGATGAATAATATGAATAACTGACATTTTTGTAATATTTGATCCTTTAATATAAATTTGCAGCTACTCTTTTTATGTACCTGAGATTCATTTCATGGCTTTTATGGTTTTATCAGGATTGTTTCTGGTTTCTCATAGTATCTTGATTACTTTTAAATCTCATTAAGTTGTTCCAATTTCTTTCATATACTATGTATGACTATAAGTGTTCATTCGTATCAGTTTAAAAGCTATAAATGCCTCAACTTCCATTAAACTTTGTTCTTTTCTATCTCTGTAGTTTCAATCCATGCCCAATGGTAGTAGTAATCATGTTTCTCTTCACCTACAAAAACACAAAAAGCAATCAAAGTTAATCATTTGACTGTTTTAATTGTTTCAAGAAGATTTGGTAATATTTGAGAGAGCCCTCTCAGATTGGAAGTACTAACTTCCAATTCAAGTAGTTTGAAATAGTTACACTAGGTTAAAGGTTGAAGCAGCCCAATTCTTTCTAGCTTAGTGATAACAATGAGTCCCTTTGCATAACCTACAAGGAAACCTAACTTTACCCTTTTTCCCATGAACCTCACAATCAATGGTTGATGGATTAACAGTAAATTGATGAGAATTATCTAACCACACTTCCAGGACCTTAGGAATACCAAGACAATTGATAAGGAATTGGTCGCCCTTACAAAGATTGCAAGGTTATTTGGGATTACAATACATTTTAGAAGGTTCCTCAACATTACCAATACTTACAACCATGGTTGGTTTGTTGACTACTTTCTTCTCTTACTTGTTCTTCTTCTTCCCTTTATTCTTCTTCTTAGTCACTTGGTTACTAGTATCAAGGCTTTTACCAAGCGAAGAAGAAGAAAGGGAGGAGGACATGTTGGATGAAGAAGGTAAAGGGTCAACAATAGGTTGGTGATGTTGAGATGGTGAACTCGGGTGAGGTGAAAAACTCGGTTGAGATGGTACAATTGGAGTATTTGGAATTAAATAAGTTGAGAATAGCCATAAAGGTAAACCTATCGTGAATCCAGGAAGTGAAAATGTAGCCATATAAGGAGGACTGACATTTGAAAAATTAAGGAAAGGATTAGGGTTCCCATTAAAAGGAAGGTCTTTATTGGTAACCTCCGACATTGTTTCCATTAGATTCAAGTTATATAAATTTACTATCAATATTAATAATTTAAAAATAACAATCCACACCTAAAGTCAATATAGTAAAAACAAACAATTAACACGCGCTAAGAAAATCTAAGGATTCGAACCATGCAAATAAAATTTTCATAGTGAAATCACTAGTTGGTAATGAAATCCAATGTCGCAAAAATTAAAGTAAAAAGTGGTTGTAGATATGAGCGAGTGGAACCAGTTACGCTGACAACCTACTTAATGAAATGATTTGGTGCAAGTAACTTCACTTATGCCACCACGAGCATAGATTACCCTCCAAAATGTCCAAGTGATTCTAGTCAACGTCTGTTCTGGGTGTAGCAAGACCTTCCCTCTGTCGTCTCCTCGAGTAATAGCCCTAGGATTATGGTCACTAAAGTTACCAATTAAAAAAATATACTTGGGGGGATAGTCATAGATTGAGCGTACATGCAAGGGAAGAGTAACAAAGCTCAATCCCCTTGAAAGCTCCTCAACATGGTTAATTGGAGGTTTACTTTCAAGTGATCCAAAGTACCTTTTAGCACCATTGTAATACTGTAAATCACTTTACCATAGTCAATGAAGTGAGTATGATCACTTCACTAGGTCTGATATGATCTTGTGCTTGACTCCTTTGTAAGGGGAGCTTCCCAGAGAAAAACTAAAATAACTGGATTTATCTCCCTATTCCAAGATTCTAATGTTTTTCTATAGCTTTGGAAAGTTTACTCACTTCCTTATTCCAAAGCCCTACAACCTAATCTACTATGGGTGGAAAGAGCACTAAAAATAATAAAAATTCTAGATGAATTTTATTAACGTTGTGTTATTAAGTTGTTATTTACTCAAAGGGTAAATGACGTGAAACTAATGGTGTTATGACTTGACTCAAAACTCTAATGCATCAAATATGAAATTTGTAATCTCTTCATTACGGTGAATTCTAGCTAGAGTAAGTAAAGAGGTTCTTCTTTAAAATATTAACTCTAGAATTTACCACTTCTAATTTTTCAATGAAATTCAAAGCTCTAAGTTGAAAACCACACAATGTAATCTATGCAAAATTTTCCTAAAAACTATGCAAATGCAATCTATGCATAATTTTTGTGAACACTATGCAAATGTAATCTATGCACACTTTCATTCATGAAATGAGAATTCTAACCATGAAATATAATCTATACACAATTTCTGTGAACACTATGCAAATGTAACCTATGCACACTTTCATTCATGAAATGAGAATCCTAACCATGAAAATGTAATCTATGCAAGAAAACTCTTCAAAACAAACACAAGATGATTCCAAATAAGTGAAAGAACAACAAGACTATTCCCTTTCACTAATGCAACTAAAGAACCAACCAAGTGTAAGTAAAGGAAATTGGGTGAAAATTCCAAAGATAAAAGGTAATGACTCTCAAAGGTGAGTAACACTCAGACACAATTCAGCCACCCCTAAGCCCCCCACCCTGGTGATTGAGGGTGGAATTGTTTTGCAAAAATAAAAGAAAAAACATGTAAAAATTGTTAAGGAATTGAGATAAACCTTTGACAAATGACCAAATGAAATCAAATTCAAAATACCCAATGAAATCCTTAAAATGAAAATACTTGGATGGACGTTATGAAATCAACGCTTAAAGTGTAATTTTGATTAAAGTTTAGTACTGGAATAAAAATGACTTTTGCTTTCAATGAAACACAAGAAGCGCATCTCATCAAAACCCTAATTCTTGAGAAACCCTACCTTTCAATCCTTGAAGATGAAAAAAATCTCAAGAAAACTCATTCACAACACCCAATCAAACACACAAAGATTGATTGGAGGCATCGACAAGTGTAATGAAACCTTAAGAAACAAAACTTCAAAATTTAATGAGAGGAAAAGCTATTTTTTTCAAAAATTCTCAGAGTATGCACAGGTAGACAATATAGTACAGTGTGTATACACATTGTTTCTAAAGGTAATTTGCACATATATGTGCTCTGTTTTTGAACAAAAACCGTGTAGGTCGATAAACTTAAAGAAAAATAAAAAAATTATCCAAACAAATCACAAAATCTAAAATATCATTAACATGTCAAGACTCAGATAAGGCTATCAAAAAGGTTTGAGAATAAAAAAAAATGGAGATGGAAGAGAATAGGACGATCCCCAACAGAGTCACCAATTTGTTACAAGGAAAAATCGCAAGTGCAGACACAAGAAATCTCCCTAGACTTCAAAAAACCCTAGTAAAAAACAAACAAACAAGTTAATTCCTTAACTAAATCTATCTTTTCTTGAATCATAAGCTAACAAGGTGAGAAAAATAAATCCACACCTTATTACGACATTCTTGATGAAGACCCCCCTTTGTGCTTTAGTGCATCTCCTCTATGTTTAAATCTAGACCTACACACATAAAAACAAGAAAGGATCAAAGGCATATGCATCATAAATGATTCAATAATTCAAACTAGTGATCAAGGAGACTAGTAACAAACATCATTCCAATGGATGTCAAATAGAAATAACATAAACCATCCATGAAATTCATCAATTAATTGATTAAAAAATGCAGTGAGAAGAAACACTTGTTTGTATTAATTATAGAAACATAACAGAGCTAAAAATCCTATGCCTTGATGTTGTGAAGATCCTTCCATTGATCTTAATCCTCTCCAAGAATGATAAGCTCTCCAACCTAATTTCTCTAGCATAAATTTATTCTCAGTAGCCTCCCTCAACTCCCCCACTTATGGTTTGATTAATAGGCCAAAAGGAAGTAGTTTGAGATCCTTAGCCCAAGGATGAGATTCATTAAAATAGGGATGATGTCTCCTTGAAGAATAGGGATCGGCTCCATAAAAAATGAGGTTAGGCTCGAATAAACACAAGTTCGAGGCTTTTTGTTGGGAATGATTCGCACAATAATGCTTCTAGATCTCACTTTTTATTGAGTCATGTGTGCACTTTTTAGTGGAAGACAGAATGCACATCTGCGCAAGGAGCAATGACAGTAACTTCACATGCACAAAAACTAGCTAGGAAACTGCGCAGGCGGCTAAAAGTAGGTTTATGGACCATGTTTCCTAGAAATTTCACTTTATTCAAGATATATAAGTTGTTGACTTGTAAGGGGATGCTTCATGACACTTGAATGGATGGAGAGAGATCCAATTTCATGATCATTTCTCATGGTGATAAAATGAAGTGTAACAATAACATAGGCCAAATGGCATAACTAACCACTCATACAAACCTTTCCTAGTTTTGAAGGTGGTTTTCCATGTATATTCTTCTTTGACTCAAACCTGGTGATATCCAGACTTCAAGTCTAGCTTGGTGAAGTATTTTGCTTGCTGCAATTGATCCAACAAATCATCTATCCTGGGCAAGGGGTATTTGTTCTTGAGCATGATTTTATTCAATGCCTTGTAATCTATACACATCTGCCAAGTACCATCCTTCTTCAAATAATGATGATGGGTGACCCACATGGTGATGTACTCATCGAATGACACCCTATTCCAGAAGTTGTTTCAATTGATTCTTCACCTCACTTGCTTCTATAACAGACTACCTGTACAACCCAATATTTTGCAATGGGGAGTCTAGAAAAAGTTGGATCTCATGTTCCACTTATCTCTTAGGTGGTAACCCTTTAGGCTCTCATAAAACATCCTTGTATGCCTATAAAAACTCCTCCAATTTTTGTTTTTGTTTCTTAGTACACCCCTTAAGGGATGCCTTTCCTCTTATTGGCTCCTCTTCAGACTGAATTTCTCTTAAGAACAACAAAACATACTTCTTGTTGTAACTAATCAATTTCTTGGCTTGGTTGGCACTTACCAGCGAAATTTTTGACTTGCCTTTGTGTGCTTTAATGATGAACGATTTTCCATCCTTGATGAGTCAGTATTGGTTAGCTCTCCTCATGAACATTGCATCATGCATATAGATGTATGGACTCCAAAACACAAGTCCAAATACATCAAGGGGAACCACATCTAGATCTACTTCATCACCAAAATTAGCACTGCTATCAAATATAATTGCATTGTTTAGTTACCTTCAACTTTGGATCCTTATTTACCCATCTTAGTGGATATGGGTTTGGATGGTCATGAAATTCCAACCATACCTTCTTGAACAACTTTGCTTCAATGAGATTCACCTGTGATCCTAAGTCAAACAGAGCATCAATCTTTGTCTTCTTGACTTGTATCTTTATATAGAAGAGTTTGGTCATTTCTTTCTCTTCCTATTGCTGAAGGCTACTGAGATTCACCTCCTTTTGCACTAATGTACAAACGATCTTCTCATCCATGTATGAACTACTTTCAACTTGGTTGCTCGAATCAGTAGCCATGAGATTCTTCTTCTTTGTCAAAAGAGCTTCGGCGTAAATCACATAAAAAGATTATTGTCGACGCGTTTCGAACCAGCTAGTGTGGTTCATCGTCAGGACAAGTTGAAGAAACAGATCAGGCTTTAGCAATTTAAATAGGCTGAGCAGAGACCCTAACGGCTATATAACGGCTATATTTGACTCTGGGACCAAGGCCATAACTAAATTTAATCAGATTTATTATATTATTATTTTAATTCTAGAGAGGAGAGAAATTAGGTAAGATTAATAAATTAGCGAATATTATCCCAAGAAATTTGTTTAAATAAATTAATGGTTATTTAAAACTTTGAATGGTTTCTTTTGAATGAATAATTTAAGTTATATAAATTGGTAAATGAGTATTTACGTTATATATATTAATGAATCTACTAATAATATTATTATATTTAGGTTAGATAAATGAGATACTATTATCTAAAGAGATTTATTTGTTTAAATAACATAATATTGATGGTTATTTTACTATTAAATTACTAATGTTTAAATGAATAATTTGAGATATATACATAATTATATATTCTTATTAAGCTATTACTTAAAGAAATATGTTATAATTAAAGATGGTTAGCTTGACTAGTAAAAGTGGAGATAATTTAATTAATTTCTAGGACTACCACATATGTATAAATCTAAGCTATCATTAAGCCCAAAGTATTTTGGTAGCTAACATAAATAAAATATAAATAAGATTTAATTATACTAATAATAATAACCCAATGAATTAGAGATAAATTCTACTTAAAAATAAAGAGATTAATGCATAAGAAGAAGCTATACATAAAAAGAGACAGGAGGAACCCGAAAAAAGGAAAGAACACAACGCTACCAGCGACACGCTTGAAAGGACAAAACACGCCCACCCAAAGAAAGCACCCAGGATGAACAGAGGGTCGGGGGGGGAAGGAAGAAACCCTAAGATGACAGCGCAGGGATCCAACTTTTACTCACCTTCCACCCATCATCTCTGTTGAGATTGACAGGTCTTCGTTCAATTTCAATAGCTTCCCTTATCTTGCAATGATGAAACCGATCCACCCTGGCAATGACTTTGGCCTCCTCTATGTAGACCTGATGTTTAGTCTTGTCCACGTGCTCTGCTAAAGCTGAGGACTTTATTCTTCCATGCCTCAGGTCCGCTGCATGTTCACAAATTCTCTGCTGGATGGAGCGCCCTGTTTCCCCTATATAAGGGGTCCCACAAGAGCAAGGAATCAAATAGACACCTTTTATGTCTTTGGGGTTGACCGGATCCTTTATAGACCTTAGGGAGTTACGAATGGTTCTGAGGGGCCTGAAGGTTGAGGGAATATCAAACTTTCTAAGGATCTGAGCAATCCTATCAGTGGTCCCTTGAATATATGGAAGATGGACACCTGGATGGCGCTCCTTAGGCTCTTTTTTAGTAAACGCATTTTTGGAAGCTGTAAGGAAAGCCTTCCGACCAAGGTGCCTGCTATATCCGTTTTCCACAAAGACATCAAGGAGGTGGGTTCTCTCTCTATCCAGGCTTTCCTTATCTGAAATCCTGAGGGCACGCATAGCCAAGGTGTTAAGAACACCCATCTTCTGAGCAGGGAAATGATGGGAATCAGCGTGAAGATACTGCTCTGTGTCCGTCTTCTTACGGAAAACGACGTGGGAGAGAGAGCCGTCCTTCCTCCTAGAAATAAGAATATCTAGGAAAGGGAGGCTGCCATTGACCTCCTTTTCCATGGTGAACTTAATAGCTGAGGATTGGCCGTTGAGGTGATCCAGGAAACGATCAAGCTCCTCATGGCCATGGGGCCAGATGACATGAGTGTCATCTACATATCTTTTCCACAGCTTAGGAAGGAGACGGGCTGAGGCAAGAGCCTTGGCTTCGAAATCTTCCATAAAAAGATTAGCCATGATCGGGGAGAGGGGGGAACCCATGGAAACACCACAGGTCTGTTCATAGAACTCCCCTTCGAAACAGAAGAATGTGGAAGTGATACATACCTCAACAAGATGCGCGGTGTCCGGATCTGTTAGATGATATATCACTTCCACGACTTCCTTAATGGGAATGCTCGTGTACAGGGAGACCACATCAAAGCTGACAAGAATGTCCTCTGGGTCCAGCCTAATATCCTTGAGATCCAAGATGAAGGAAGCAAAGTCCTTCACAAAGGACTCAGTACGGCCAACAAGGGGCTTCAGCTTAAGAGCCAGAAACTTGGCTAGAAGGTAGGTCGGACCCCCAATGGTGTTGACAATAGGCCTCAGAGGGACCCCTTCCTTGTGAATTTTAGGCACCCCATAAATTCTAGGAGTGATGGGATTTCTCTCAATGAGCTTACGGGACAGGGCCCCCACTGAGCTGCTCGACTTGATAGCGTGAGCCACTGTCTTAGATATTTTCTTCAGAGGGTTCTTGGCAATTTTTTTGTAACTGCCACTGTTGTGAAGATGATCTATCATCTTCTTACGGTAATCCTCTTTGTTGAGGATGACCATAGCCCCTCCTTTGTCCGCTTTAAGGACCACAATATCCTCATTCTTATTTAAGGATTTTAAAGCGCTGAACTCTTCTTTACCGAGGTTCCTTCGAGGAGGTTTAGCCCTCCTAAGGACCACAGCACAATCCTGCCTGATGGTGTCCTTAATATTATCAGGCAAATCTCTAATTCCGTGCTCCACATCACAGATAATGTCATCTACAGGGATTTTCCTAGGGGCAAGGGCAAAGTTTAAGCCCTTTCTAAGAAGACCAAAAACCGACGGGGAGAAGGAATAGCTAGAAAGGTTAACCACCTTACTATTCCGAGAAGACGAGGGGGGAGAGACCTTTTTGCAAAGGTCCTCTTGTACTTTAATACTGTCATGACCCTCATTGCCATCCTGACATATTATAGTCAAATTCGACTCACCTACATTATCATCAATAATACTACCGCTTTCGTTAGGAATCCTATTATTATCAATCTTGTTGTTATTGTCAAACTCATTATTATTAAGAATCATATTATCATTATCTATCTCTTTAATAATGTTATTACAAGACTCATTATTATTCTTAGAATTGTGTGAATAATTAACTGTATTATTATAAATACTATTATCAAGCATATTATTATTGAGAGTTTTGTTCTCATAATCGATCTCTATACTAATCTCTTTATTAATGTTCTTCAAATCGTGAGATTTATTAGCTATATTATTATAATTAATATTATTATTGTATAGACTATCTTTATTATTCCTATTCTTATTCCCATTATTATTAATACATGATTTGTTTTCATTAGAAATATTGTAATTACCATTATATAAATCTTTCATAGTAATACCCTCATTTATATTGATCTTGATTTTTATCTTATTATTATTCTTATTCTTATTTTCACTGCAACTCCCTTTCTTTTTACGCAAATTTATCCTACAGTTATTCGATCTACAGCTTTGCATAATAGCGTTAAATAGACCACCCGAATTATGACTAAGACAATTACTGTAGCTCTTACAACCACCGTCTAACCCTAAGAGGGAATCGAGACTCACCTTCTCCACCAAGCTGGTAATACCAACCTTATTAACCATCGCTGCCACCTCCGAGCGTTTAGACAAGCTGCCACTGCCCACTGGGCAGGATTGTGTTGTGGTCCTTAGGAGGGCTAAACCTCCTCGAAGGAACCTCGGTAAAGAAGAGTTCAGCGCTTTAAAATCCTTAAATCAGAATGAGGATATTGTGGTCCTTAAAGCGGACAAAGGAGGGGCTACGGTCATCCTCAACAAAGAGGATTACTGTAAGAAGATGTTAGATCATCTTCACAACAGTGGCAGTTACAAAAAACTTGCCAAGAACCCTCTGAAGAAAATCTCTAAGACAGTGGCTCACGCTATCAAGTCGAGCAGCTCA
>APFE030023113.1:25569-49674 GCA_000404065.3 Pinus taeda | reverse complement strand
TCCACATCTGTATCATCATCATGAATGAGGATGAAGTCGGCCTCTTGTTCGCCTGATGGCCCCTCGTCATGCATGGGCTTCTTGCCCTTGTCCTGTACCTGTGTTTCTGATGTCAGAAGCGAGGCCCCTTCCAGCTCGGGTGGAGATAACACTCGCTTTGCTGCTGTAAACAAATGTCTACTGCCTCTCTGATATGTGATGAATACCGGCATAGTAGCGGTCTGACTGATGTTTGAAACATGCTATTGCAAGAGGACAAGCCAATAGCTCTGTGAGTGTAGTGGGCTACTCTCAGATGTGTTTTCCTCCCTTATGTGGTCTTCTTGGTGCACAAATTTCTTGGGAGGAATCACTCACTGTTTCCTCATACCTTTCTTAAGCTAAATCAATTTCCATATTTGCCACTATTTGATGTTCAATGATGAGTATGAATAGATTTTATATCAAGAATAGGTGTTTGCTATTTGACGAATGGAATTGATGAGTGGGAATGTGAATGAGAGATTTTGCGCTGACTATAGGGTTATAAGGGAGTGATATGGTTTGGGGAATGAGGATTAGGGTTTAGGGTAATAATGGGAATTTGTTGTTAGGGTTTATGATTTTGGGGATAGGGGGGTAGGATGAATGTGAATGAGAGAGGGTAAGGGATATGAAATGAGGGGAGTGTAGTGGAGGAATGAGAATATGATTGCAGGGAGCAAACAACAACAATGACAACTTTTGAAAACCCTAGATAGTTTTTAAGTACACTGTGTAGCAAACTAGGGTTTGTCTTTTCACCTATTTACACACCATCAAGGAGGATGAAAACTCTTGAAATGGCACTTAGAGATGATTTAATTACTTGGAAGAATGAAGTATTTTCAATTTGGAGGAATATTTCAATGAAATTCAATCCTTTTAGCCTTGTGCGCCGTGCCAATGTAAATTTACACTGGAAAATTTCTCCCAATGTGCCGCGCTCCCTCTGTTCGCTGTGCCTTTTGGCAGGAGAATTTTGGAGGCCTTCCCCGTGTTCAAATTGGGTACAGGATAGCTCGTTGGAAAGGTATTTGAGTCGACGTTCCAACCCAACTAGAATTTTTCAATTTGGAGTTCATTTGACCTATCAAAAATAAAATCTCCCAAGACTGGTCAAAATGTGCCAAATGATGCTACCTCAAGGCAGAGTGCTGTTGCAGTCAATGTTTGAAGGTGTTCCTCAACTCCAAATTGAGCTCATGATAGCTCATTGGAAATATCTTTGTGTCTAGTTATCATTTTACTCATCAAGAAAGTAATTTGTCTAACTGAGCTAGGAGAAAACTTGATTTTCCCAAGGTCACTTTAGAGGTTCATCAATTCTCCCGAGGCAATTGTATTTTTGACATTTCTCTAAAACCATGACACTTGTGTAAAAAGTGAAGGAATTTTTCTTCCTTGGCCTATTGTGGACAAAAACCTCTCTCGAGTTACCAAAATTCATCTTTTCTTGCTCAAGAATATCATTTGATTGAATTATTGGACCTTCCTTTGGCCTGGAAGTATTATTGAAGCATTTTGAGAACAACAATTTGCAAACCCTAGACCTAATCACTGAAATGAGTCTTGTCCATTAAAATATCAAACATTGAATGTCATGGATTTTAATAACTTTGATGAAACGACCTAAGCAAGTAGGTACAAGACGTGAGGGGAATGAACTGACAAGACCCTTCCGTCAGATTATGGCATGCCTCTAGCGGAATGCAGCTGAGTGAATGGTGCGAGACACCTAAAAATGAGATGCAGAAAGACTTTTGATCTTTGACGGAGGACTGACAAGACCGACTCTAACATTGGATCCAATGGGGGATGGTAGCTCCAGCTCCTTGGAGGTTGCCAAGAACTGCAGATCTTTGGGTGAGCAGACAGTGCCTTTGTCCATTGGGATATGGAGTCATTATTTCGACAAACCACACAAGTCTCTAACTCATTTATTGACTAGAACTTGACTTAAACCGAAATTAATTATGAAACCAACATGACTAAAAAAAAAAAACTGACTCAATACAAAAGGAAATGACAACAGTCCACCAAGATTCGAGGGTTTCAAATTATGATGACAGCCACCTACATATTAATGCAATATGTACGCTCATGTGTAATGTGTCTTCCAATATAACCAATCAAGCAGATGCCTTCTTGATTGATTCTCCTGATCAGATCTTCTGGTCAACAATAGATACTGGTAACTGGGCTTCCAAAAACATAATTGACCATGATCTCCTTCATCACTGAATACTGCAATAATCACCTTCACTGTTGACAGCAACAAATCTGCCATTGGATCCTGAAAAACATGAAGATTGACCTCTTGCTGGAAAAACAAGGTATATTTTTCTCTTGATTCTGGTCTTTCTTCATAAATAAGAGTATGTTCCGGGTCTTCAAAAAATTCTGAACAAGTGGATGAACAAATCTCCTTTTCAAAGAACATTTCAAAACATGAGACATATGAGGAGGAATATGAAAGGGAATCCTGAATGGTCTGATCTTCTGAAGTTTGAATATATGGTAGGTCATCTTCATACGATATGATAGCCAGATTCTCATTACATTCATCACATTCATCAATCATGAGAAAAGCAACTTCAGATGTTTCTTGAAACCTAACAATAACATTTCTATCTTTTACCATAAATTCATTCAGAGGAACTTTTTCACTTGCTTGAGCAAAGATCCCATCTTGTTGTTCATGAGCTGACTAGATTACCTCTTCATGAAGACTTTGTTCTGATGGCATGAGAACATTTGGATCCAAAACTCTGTCTTCTTCATCCCAGATGATTTCAGCAGCAGAGTTCTCTTTCATGGGACTTAGTACAAGGTTTTCTTGGTCATCACAATCTGAATCTACATCAGAAATGGCTGTCTTAACATTATCACATTCTGAATTTGAAACTTGATTTCTCTGCATGCTGTCTTCTTCTATGGAAAAATCTGAAATGACACTTTTTCTTTCATCACTTTCAGCCATATGGAACTCTTCAACCTGCTGATCTATTTCATGTAATTCATGATGACTGTCAAGATGAAAAATTCCTTCATTTTCCATCGTACAAAGATCTTGATTTTGCTGCAAAGTTTCCTGAGCATCTTGATGGGACTCCTCTAGTTTCTCTTCATGTTGCTGAAATGGATTCTCGTACAAGGCTTCCATGATCTCATCATCCATAAAATTATCATCCTCATAGTATTTTTCAAGGCTTTCAATAAAAGTAGAAGCGTGTTTGCAACAGTCATGAACTAGATTTAGTGATGGATAAGAGTATTTATATCTTTCAATGAACAAGGCATGAAAATCCTTTAAACAGTAAATACAAGCAGCGGGCAAATTTTCATACCAAGAATGGGCTTCACCTTCCAGAGTGGCTAGGAATATCTTCATCAGGCAATCTTCAGGAAAATCAACTTTCAACTTGCGAATATGCATGTGAAATCTAACTAGATGTAAAGCAGGATCCTTCCTACCATCATATTTAAATGTAGGCAAATTCCTTGACCAATCTACTTTCGGAATCTTATTTGGAAACCCTGGAATGTGATCTCGGCTCATGGGAGTGTATCTTCTTGCAATCCGCTCCATTTTAAAAAATCTCAAAGCTACTGATCCCTTTGCAGTGGAGTCACGATGAAGCACCGGTTGCTGGATTCTTCAGTGGAAGGAGTCGCCAGGTGAATGATTTCAGCCGTCTTCTTATGTCTGATCGTTGTTCACCATCAACCATCAGACCTGAGCTTGATAGATGTACTGGGGCAAAACAATCTTCAAGAAAACCATTTTGTTCCCCAGCGAAGTCGCCACTATGTTAGCACCTAAATCTGCCTTAAGCTGAAGGAAGGCAAAATTCAAGGTAACCATAAACCACACTCAGTCTGGTAGCTAGCCCTACCAGAACAGGAGAGGGCTCTCTCCAAGTCACGCTCAGTGAATAAGTAAATGAAATGGTCTGAGATGACTTACAGTGAAATATTGATCTTAGGCTAGTAAGTAAATATGGATACAAGAAGCAATTTTTTTATTTTATTTTATGAATGACTGAGTTTCTGGGATGGTATGGGACCAACGGACAACAATAAGCAGAGAATTTAATACAAAGGCACAGATTACTTCGTGAGGCAAGACAGGAGAAAAGTATAGCAATTTACTTTGAAATAACGCGGAATGGAGAGATTGCTTAGGAGGGTGAAAAGGGCATAAGTACATGAATCCTTTTCAACAAAAGAAAAACACACAGCGTGAAACTTTCCCACAGGTAGAGCAATAAAAATGAATTCTACCTTATCTTACTCAGAAAATTTCACTGAAAATGAATATGAATGAACTATAAAACATAACGAAATACATATGAAACATAAGGAAAAGCACATTTTCTACACTCACAACCACATGAATCTCATGAAATAGAGCCGTTGCCTTTCATTAATCCTCTGTCAAAATATACAATGAAGAAACATAGTTTCTTTCCCACAGTCTCCCAGAAATTACAAGCCAACCAACCCTTTGCAAATAGTTTGCATACAATAAATAGAACATGGCATGAGGAGATAGAACGACCAAGTGTTGGGGAGTTTCTCAAATCATTACAAAATGGAGATGGAAAGCCAACCATTAACTACAGGTGTAGCGTTACAAAAATGACAAATGGCTTAGGTGACCGTTTTCCTTCCTTTGCCACTTAGATAGAAGCCAAACTCTTTAAAATTTGCCTTAGTTGCAGAAAAATGTGAAGTGTAGATGAGCGGGCCCACTTGGAGAAAGTTGTGAATCGAAATTTCACGAAGCGGAAGTGATTTTGGCCTTTGGGTCTATATGCGTCGCGCCACTTTGGAGGCGATTTTGAGGTACTTTACAAAGTCCAAATTATGCACAAGTGTGCTTATTAGAAATCCCTACCTGTCTACTTTCAAACCCAAGTGAAATTTCTAAATTTGGTGCTCATTTGCCCCTCTAAAACTTCAATCTCCCAAGATTGCTTCCTGTGTCTCAAAATAGGGGTAGAGAGGTCATTTTTTGAGTGTTTTTGACCTCCTTGGGACTCAAAACTTGCCCAAACTTCTTATCCATGCACCAACAGTGATGATTTTTCATGTTGAATCCAAAAATGCAAACCATTTGTGATTTGGAGCTCCCAATCCTAAGCACCGCGCGCACAGGGAGAAAAACCCTGTTTTGTGCCCAAAAATTTGTCACGTGACCAAAATTGCCCCAAATTTCTTGAAATTTGGGCTGGAGGTTCCCTATAAAGTGCTATGCTGGGCCACAGAGGCTTCAGCCAAGATTTGAAGCCGATGTTTCTCTTTTTGCCTCTTTTGTCTTTGTGTCGCTCTCCTCAATTTCGCCTTCAAACTCCTTATCCGAGCCTTTGAACTCATGTTTCGTGCCCTGTAGTGATACACCATCCACCTCAATATGGTTTTTTCCTTGTCAGCCTTCTATAGCAGTCTCTCAAGGTGGATGTTGATACGCTCTAGCCAAGACTCTCGGTCATTGTTAATCTCTTGCTCTAATGGAGTGAGCTCAATCCTCCTATGTTGGGCAGCTTGGCGATTCTCGCAGATGTTTTGCAGCTCCATGATCTCATGCTGGTCTTCAAGCTATTTGTTCCTCTGCTCCAAATACCTGATAATCCACTTAGCCCTCTCCAAATTAAGTGACAAGTCTTGGATCTCCGTTTGCTTCTCCTGGATGGTCCTCCTAAGTTTGGCACTCTCCACATCTGTATCATCATCATGAATGAGGATGAAGTCGGCCTCTTGTTCGCCTGATGGCCCCTCATCATGCATGGGCTTCTTGCCCCTGTCTTGTACCTGTGTTGCTGATGTCAGAATCGAGGCCCCTTCCACCCAGGGTGGAGATAACACTCGCTTTGCTGCTGCAAACAAATGTCTACTGCCTCTCTGATATGTGATGAATACCGACATAGTAGCGGTCTGACTGATGTTTGAAACATGCTATTGCAAGAGGACAAGCCAATAGCTCTATGAGTGTAGTGGGCTCCTCTCAGATGTGTTTTCCTCCCTTATTTGGTTTTCTCGGTGCATGAATTTCTTGGGAGGAATCACTCACTGTTTCCTCATCCCTTTCATAAGCTAAATCAGTTTCCATATTTGCCACTGTTTGATGTTCAATGATGAGTATGAATAGATTTTATATCAAGAATAGGTGTTTGCTATTTGAAAAATGGAATTGATGAGTGGGACTGTGAATGAGGGATTTTGTGCTGACTATAGGGTTATAAGGGAGTGATATGGTTTGGGGAATGAGGATTAGGGTTTAGGGTAATAATGGGAATTTGTTGTTAGGGTTTAGGATTTTGGGGATAGGGGGTAGGATGAATGTGAATGAAAGAGGGGTAAGGGATATGAAATGAGGGGAGTGTAGTGGAGGAATGCAAAAATGATTGCAGGGAGCAAACAACAACAATGACAACTTTTGAAAACCCTAGATAGTTTTTCAGTACACTGTGCAAAAAACTAGGGTTTGTCTTTTCACCTATTTACACATCATCAAGGAGGATGAAAACTCTTGCAATGGCACTTAGGGATGATTTAATTACTTGGAAGAATGAATTATTTTCAATTTGGAGGAATATTTCAATGAAATTCAGGCCTTTTATCCCTGTGCGCCGCGCCTCCCATGTGCGCTGCGCCAATGTAAATTTACACTGGAAAATTTCTCCCAGTGCGCCGCGCTCCCTCTGTGCGTTGTGCCTTTGTACAGGAGCCTTTTGGAGGCCTTCTCCATGTCCAAATTAATTGCAGGATAGTTCGTTGGAAAGGTCGTTGTGTCTACTTTCCAACCCAACTAGAATTTTTCAATTTGGAGTTCATTGACTCTGTCAAAAAGCAAATCTCCCAAGACTGGTCAAAATGTGCCAAATGAGGCTGCCTCAAGGCAGAGTGCTGTTGTAGTCAACGTTTGAAGGTGTTCCTCAACTCCAGATTGAGCTCGTGATAGCTCATTGGAAAGATATTTATGTCTAGTTATCATTTTACTCATCAAGAAAGTCATTTGGCTAATCGAGCTAGGAGAAAACGCGTTTTTTCCAAGGTCACGTTAGAGGTGCATCATTTCTCTCGAAGCAATTGTTTTTTTGAAATTTCTATAAAACCATGACACCTGTGTAAAACTTGAAGGAGGTTTTTATTCCTTGATCTATGGTAGACAAAAACCTCTCTCAGTTTTTCAAAATTCATCTTTTCTTGCTCAGAAACATCATTTGAGTGAATTGTTGGACCTTCTTTTGGCCTACAAGTATTATTGAAGCATTTTGAGAACAACAATTTGCAAACCCTTGACCTAATGACTGAAATGAGTCTTGTCCATTAAAAGATCAAGCATTGAATGTCATGGATTTTAGTAAATTTGATGAAAAGACCTAAGCCAACAGGTACAAGACGTGAGGGGAATGAACTGACAAGACCCTTCCGTCAGATTATGGCATGCCTCTAGCAGAATGCAGCTGAGTGAATGGAGCAAGACACCTAAAAATGAGATGCAGAAAGAGTTTTGATCTCTGACAGAGGACTGACAAGACCGAATCTAACACTTCCTATACTCTAAATAACTTAAAACATAACTTAAAGTATGTAGCCACTTCATATATCAAAAGTAAAAAACAAATATGAAATCATCATGCTATTAATCATCAGAGGAATCCACGGGAGATGGATCCTTCAAACTAGAACCTGGAATCTCAGTTTGTGGGATGCATGGAATATGCTTTTCGATGCGACTGAGATTTCCATTCTGCTGTTGAAGCTAAAATTGCATCAGTTGTAATTCCTTATAGCATTATGGGAATCCATGAGTAGACTTAGAGGAGTCCGAAGGGGAGTTTACCACCGCTTTGGCTATTAAGTTTTTCATCAACCAATATAGATAGAAAAATTTTTAGACTGAGAGGATCGACCTCTAGAGTGGCCAGGATCAGGCACCAAGTCCTGCCAATCTTCCATGTCAATTTTTGTATCTATAGCTCAATGATTCAGTTCGGCTTCCTACCTTGCAATGAGATGACACACTTGAGGTGAGCTTCCCTCATGATAGGCGTTGGCGGCATCTCTGATAAGGTGAGAGGTTGTTTTTCAACCTCTATTTCTTCCTGGACGAGGGTGGGCTTGATTTCCCTCAGATGTCTACAATGTTTTTTTGCCACGGCCATGGGTACCTCGGGCTTACTGACCCTTCACCAAGGTGGCACGATCCATGAGAAAATTATAACTAAAACCCTTGATGATATTGATTGGAGACCAAAGTGACAAACCCTTGGCTAACCAACGCACATCAACCTTGCAATTCTAGAACCCACTACGAACAAGAGAACTTGTCAAGTTATCAAGGCAAAAGGGAAGAACACAGTAAGTATAATGACACTTTGCCCTGTATTGAGCAGCAAAAATGGGTTGGAGCGAATCTCAGAGCCCATAAAAATACAACTACGGCTTTCATGAGTAGCTCGGGATGTGGGCATGAGACAAAAAACAATGAAACATAACCATGTAAGCCAAAAATAGATGACAGAATGAAACTATTAAAATATCACTACCAATGCCCCAGGGAGTCAGACAAAGAAAATACAATATTTGCCTTAGTTATCATTCCTAGTAAATTCCCATGCAAAAAAGCATAATTCCAAAATATATAGAGACAAGAATACAAAATATAGACAAACCCTAATAGGAATCGTCAATTTCCTTCCAAAAACCACGGTGAAATTTCCATCAAACATCAGACACCAGAATATGGCCATTTCTCTAGGAAAAAGATAGAAATATGTGGCAAGCCATGGATGCGAGGCAAAAGAAATTTAATCTAAAAACATCACCATAGAGAGCAACCAAAGCAAACTGAAAGCCGACTATAACCCAATGGAGAACCACAAGGAGTGCCCTCTCAAGTCCTCAACAATCCACGAACCAATCTTTAATCAAATTTCCCTTTAGAGAAGAACGTTTACTTACCCTCATAGCAGAGATGCCATAAAACCTCAACGCCACTCTCTTACTACCACCTTCCTTAATCACAGTAATTAACAACATGCGAGAGGCCACCTCTCCATATACCTTATGCATTCGAATGGTGGTAAATCGCTGCCCACATAGCTTGATCATTACAGAATGTTTGTTTCTAATCCCAATACCTCCGACTTGCACCCCGGTTGGGGATTACATTAATCATTAAAATTAACTTAAAAAAAACAAAAGAATTGGGATTTAAAACAATAAAAACTAATAACACTTTACGTATAATCTGAGTAGAATAAATATAATACACGTGTACATAGAACTTATAGGAATAGATGAGCTAAGATTACTATATATATCAATGTGGAGGGACAAGTACAATTATCTCTAGATTATATGGATTATATTGTATTAAGAGACCATTTAAAACTAGGAAATGTGTAATTTATTTTGTGCTTAATCTAGTGTTAATACATGTTTATTTTAAAATTAGAATAAATAATTTTGATTATAATAAAGGATAAAAATGAATATATTTGTTTGGTTAGTTTTAGTTAAAAATTATTATAAAACATGAATAGTCTTGTTGTCACTATCCTTTGTGTTTCATTTCTTGTTGCATTGAGACGCACTTTTCAATCCAGTACAAAGAGATGTTGTAATATTTTGTAAACATTTTGACTTGGTTTACATAGTGTTAGTTCAACTTAAAATTGAGGTCATACAGTCAATTTACCATTAGTAGTTTTTGTGCTCCAGGTTTTGACAAGACATGGTTTTGCTAATGGCATCCTTACTTAATATAGTCTATTTAAAGGTGTGAAGTCTCCTTCGTAATTTGTCTTTTGAGCCATGAATGATCACTATATATATATTAATGAGCTTAGATCCAACTTAACTTCAAATCTATCAAGCGTGGAGGGGATCAAATCTCTGGGCACTCAAAAATGATGTTTGCACCTTGAGATATTTGATCCCTCTTGTCACTTGATAGATCTAGAGTTAAGATGGATCTAGGCCTAGTATGAAGGAGATGTGGTAAAAATATTTCACTCTCATCCATAAATAAAATATTTTGATGTTAATGTGAAGTAACATAAATTTTTACCAACTTTAAATATAAATAAAGTAATTAAAAGTTTAAAAATATCATATCTTCACTTTTGAATGTGTAGAAGATGTATAATTCTTACACTCTTAAAAATATTTCAATAGAGGGACTTAAATAAACTATTTGAATCTCCATGATAACTAATCTATTTAATATCGATTTTATATAGAGAGAAAATTAAAAAGACAAGAAAAGAAAAAAAATATTTTAATGTTGACTATAACAAAGTATTTCAAAACCCAAAGAAAAGAAGTAATTAAAAATAAAATAAAAAATCATTTGCTTCCTAAAATAGTAATAAAAAGATGTTTGAATTAATTAAATTTTTAATATAAAATTGATAATAACATTTAAAAAAGATTATTAATAATAATAAAATTCACCGGGTCTTAAATAAAATATTCCAATAAGTAGGGTTAATATTTACATGTATTTAAAAATATATTAATAATAAGAAAAACATTTTAATGTGAACAATGTGGTTCATTAAATTAAACATTTTAATGACCACATTAAGTAAAATATGTCAATTTCAATTATGTATATCTTATATAAAGTAATTGAAAAAAAAATCTTTTGGTTCAAATATTTCAAGTAATTTAACTATAAAATATTATCTGAAATCTATTAAATATTCGTTGAAATTGCAAGCTTAAACTGTTCTTTTTACACATTCCAAGTGTCCAAGGAGATTTTCAAGACATTGAACCTATTTATGCATTCAAAATTGTAATTCATACAATGAAAAACAAAACGAGTATAGATCCATCTTAACCATAGACCGTACTGAGAGAGATAAAGTATCTCAAAGAGAAAACCCTTTTTCAAGTTTTACATTCTAAAAGAAATTTGAATGTTAAGAGATTTGATCCTTCTTGATGATTGCTAGATCCATGGATAAGATGGATCTATACTAGTATATATAGAACCAATATATATCCATCTTAACCATGGATCTATCAAGCGTCGAGAGGAATCAAATTTCTCGAAGTGAAAACCCTTTTTTAAGTTTTACCTTCTAGAAGAAATTCATGCCTTAAGAGATTTGTTCCCTCTTGGCACTTGCTAGATTCATGGTTAAGATAAATCTATATTAGCAGTTAGTTGATAAATCAAATAAACATATACAATATAAGTAGGTATAATTGTTCGAAGGTGTCATGGATTATAGTTATCCTCGAGTATGTATCAGTTGTCTTATTAGTCCTCAGAAGGACTCAGTAGTAAGGAGTCATTTATTAATTTGTTATTGACTTTTTATTATAGGCACATTCAAGCCTGTTTTTTTACCAGTAAAATTGCCTAAATACAAAATTTAGTACACTAATGACTATTCTCGATAATGTTACACATGACCCTTTTTATTGGGACTTGTGATTATATTATTATCACATGCATTTAATACTTCTGCGCGTATATTCTTTATATGCACATCCCTCACTATCTATTCATCATTTCATCATTCTCACCACACACACACACACACACATATATATAGTTTTTTTTTACCCCTCACCATATTTTTTATTATGTGCATTTGACACTTCTACTTATATATTCTTTAATTGCACCACCCTCACTGTCTATTTATCATTTCATCTCCCTCACCATATCTATTTAGGGCCATGGATCAATACAATTTATTTATTGTTGTTACATATCTAAACTATAACACCGCTAATCACCCACTGGGATGTATTACTATCTCTGCAATTTGACCTTTGAAAAATTTCCTTGATTTTGGTACTTATACTTTTCATACCATCACTTTATTCTATTTTATTTGCATATCACAAATTATTATGAAATGTGTCATATACTTAACCCTTACAACATAATTAAACATGTAGAAACACATATAATTTGTAAAAACAAGTAATTTACAAATTATAACATCAAGAACAAATAAATATAACATAACACTTATCTTTTAGAAATGACAACAACTAGCTATAGACCTTAGAAATTCCACCCAATTATAGACCACATTGCTCATAATATCTCAGTAGTGGGTCACCCTTGAGCTAAGCCTAAGAATCCATTAAGGAAAAAGGCTACCTAAGCCGTTTATTGCCTACGAAAAATCTAACACAATAGCAGGCCAAGGTACTTGACTCCAACAACCTCCAACCAATAGTCTCTCATCCCCCATCCACCTACACAATCCACAGTAATATACCCCCTTCTTTGCACCAACAACTCATCAAGATGTGCCACTACCCTTTTCGGGTTGCTAAACCTATCTAGCTAAGGATGTCTCAGAGCCTTATGGCTTCCAGGAGTTCTAACTACGCTCAGGAGTTTCTATGTACCTTACTCACATCACACCTGGGGAAACCTATCCCCATACCCAAATCTACCTAGGATTAACAAGGTAACAAAAATCATAGGGTCATACCCAAATTCCCCCTTTTATGTGCATTTGCCCTTTTTTGACAAGTGGCACCTTATGAAGTCAATTTATGACCTTAAGATAAAAACATGTTACTTTTGACTTTAGGATCATTTCAATAATCGGTTAGTGCCCTTTGGCCTTATGCCCACCATTACTTAGTCCTTACCCTCTTTCTACTCGTGGAGTTTTAGTCCCCTATATTCTCTTTCCTAACTTTCTCTACATAATGATTTATTTTATTAATATGCATGTGATTACATATTTGTAAAGCTAGGAACTTTGGCCTTTTAACACATATGCTTACTGGCATAGAATCACATAGGTAGTTTAACCTCAAAACTTATAAACATAGGAACACTGGCCTAAAACACATATATACATTAGCATGTGGGGCTCAAAATATTTCTTAGCTTACAACCTAAACATGATATGTACAATACACATAGGGGTCATCCTCGGGGTGTTACATTCCCCCTACCCCTATTTATGCACTGTCCTCAGTGCAATATATATATATATATATATATATATATATATATATATATAGTCAAAATTATTCCAAAAGATGAGGGTACTCCTCCCTCATGGAATCTTCTTACTCTCATTTGGCATCCTTAGGTTCGAAATGTGTCCACTTCACCCTTACCAACACGATGGCCTTATTCTAGAGCACCTTGACCTTCCTATCCAAAATTCCCACTCGTTGGACCTGAAAGTCTCGTTAAGGATCCACTTGAATCATATTCAATCAATGAAATTATTAACATTAGGAACATACTTTTTAAGTAATGAAATATGAAACACATTATGAACATGCATGGATGTTAGTAATGCAATCATATTTGCAATTGGGCCAATCCTCTCTAGGGTCTCAAAAAGCCCACAAAATTTTCCTACCAACTTTGACTAGCTTCTTAATTTTAGTGAACTCTCCTTGGCCTTTACTTTGAAGAAAATATAGTCACCAACTTTGAATTCCCTATTTATCCTATTCTTATCTAAAAAAATTTCTTCCTATCTAGGAAGCCTTCAAATTCTGTTTGATTTTCACTACTTGTGCTTCCATTTATTTGAGAAAATATGGCCCAGTAATGAGCTTGTCTATGGGATCCAACTCACAGATGTGTTGCATTTACTATCATATAAGGTCTCAAACAAGCTTATCTTTAAAGATGCTTGATACCCATTATTATATTAAAACTTCACATGTGCAAATACTCTACCCATTTTGATGGTTTGTCCATCACAAACATCCACATCATATCTTCATTCATTTGATTGACCCTCCATATTTGTCTATATAGCTTTGGATGATATGCTATATTGAAGCTAAAATTAGTTCCAAATCCCTTGAAAAACCCTTTTTAAAAATTTGATGTAAACCCAATGCCTCTGTTGGAAATAATTGCCTTAGGCACTAATGTAATCTGGAAATTTGCTTCATATATATATCAACAATATTTGCTACTTTATGTGTTGAATTCATTGGAATGAAGTGGGAAACCTTAGTGAGATTATCCACCATTACTATGATAGGATCATGCTACCTCATAGTCTCAAAAAGTTTGCAATAAAAGCTATGAAACAATTTCCCACTTCCACTCAAGAATGGATATTTGTTGTAGCAATCCAGTTGGATGCATATGCTTAGCATTTAGCTTTTGGAATTCCAAACACCTAGCTATATAGTCAATTAGTTCCCTTTTCATACATGACCAAAAGTATTGACATTTTATAGTTGAAATTATTATCCCGTACCCTGAATGTCAAACATTATAGTACATTGTGCATTTCACTCAACACCATATTTTTCAACAATTGATAATTTGGCACATGAATTATGTTTTGTACACAAGGGTTCCATCCTCCAACTCATAATTCCTATGGCTTGGTTGTATGTTACCTTGATGTAGCTTTTTTCATTTTTTATTTTTTATTTTTATTTTCATGTATTGTTGATCTAAATCTTCAACCTAAAAAATTCTATATTTTAAATTCTATTTTGCATATACTTATGGCTATATCATGCATTATATGCACCCTTCTTCTGAGTGCATCAACCACCTTATTTTCCTTACCTTTTATATGCTTGATTTCAAAATCATAATCAACCAAAAATTCTAGGCATCTGTTTTTTTTGGCATTCAAAGTTGGCTTTCCAAACAATTTCTTCCAACCACTATGGTATATTCTCAATCAAAATCTTTTTCCCATTAGGTAATGCCTCCACATTTTCAAGGCATGTATACTGATTACCAACTCTAAATCATGAGTGGCATAATTCCTCTAATGTTCATTTAGCTTCATTGACTCATAATATATTACATGCCCATTTTGCATGAGAATTCCTCCAAGCCCTTCCTTTCATGCACCATTGCACACAATAAGATCTTCATTTGGATAAACTATCCTTAATATTGGGCCACTTGTTAATAACATTTTCAAATGTTGAAATGTATCCTAACATTTTTGAGACCACTCAAATTTTACACTCTTATTTTGCAAAGAAGTGATAGGATGTGCTATTTTTGAAATCTCCTAAATAAATCTCCTGTAAGAACCTACTAATCCCATGAAGGATCTAAATTCTATCACATTTTTGGGTGTTTTCCATTCTCTGATAGCTTTGGTTTTCTCTAGGTCCACAACCACATGTTTTTCTGAGATGATATGACCCAAATAATGAATATGATTTTGGTAAAATGAACATTTACTCAACTTTGCATAAAGTTAATTCTCTTTGAGTACCCACAACACCATCCTCAAATTTTTCTCACACTCTTCTTTATATTTTAAGTACACTAGAATGTCATCCAAAAATAAACTAACAAACTTGTCCAAATAATTCTATAAAATGTCACTCATAACGCACTTAAAAACACTTGGTACATTAGATAGCCCAAATGGCACCACCACAAACTCATAATGTCCATACCAAGTGCTAAATTTTTTCTTGTGGGTGTCTTCCTCAATTCTCATATGATAGTACTTTGATCTTAGGTCAATCTTTGAGGACACTTTATCACCCCTAAGTTGATAAAACAGGTCATCTATCCTTATCAAATGATACTTGTTCTTCACTGTCACTTTATTTAGTTGCCGAAATATATGAAGAACCTTAGTGTATTATCTTTCCTTTTAAGAAAGAGCATTGGGTCAACCCAAGGTGACAAACTTAGGCATACGTACATGTTCTTCAAAATTTCTTCCAATTCTATTTGCAATTATTTAAGGTTTGGTATACTCATCCTGTATGGTGTCTTGGACAATGGGGAAGCTCTAGGCACTAAATCTATAGAAAAGTCAATATCCCTTTTACTTGGTAGACATGGATATTCCAAAATACATATTTAAATTCTTTAATAGCATATGATATTTAATGATTGATACAATGTCCTCGACTTTCTCATCTATGTGACTTGCATAATTTGGTACCCTTTCTAAAATTCCTTTTAATTGCATGGTAAATATTTACCTGATAGAAATTGGTCTTATAATCCCTTACACTTGTATCTGTTGCCCTCTTTCATGAGGGCGAGTTAAGGCCTCATTATAGCTTTCCAGGTCAACATGTTTGTTTTCCAACCAATCCATACCAATTAGGAAATCTAATGGATCCAAATGTATAATGTTTAGATTTGTAAGTTTACTCAAACCATTCATGTCAATTTGACATTTGTTTACTAATTTTGTTATCCTTCTCTTAGCACCTATAGCTAGCTAAACCAACCAAGTGTTTTCATGCTTGGTTTTATTCAAATTAAATATTTCAACCAGTTTAGGATAAATATAACTATGGCTAGCTTTAGAATCAATTAAAATGGCAATGGGATGACTGCTTATTTTACTTGCAACTTCGATGATGTGAGGCCATTGATTATCCTGCTTGATGTCCAATGTTGCATAAATTTTGGGAGTGCATCTACTCATGCTATCCACTATATCAACTCCTCAAATATGATGTACAATCCTCTCTTCATCTCCTTTGTGATGGAAGTCTCTATACATGTGCCTTCCCTTACAACTCTAGCACCTGATGCGCTAAAATATTGGCCTTTTTTCTAAATGAATCAAATTTCCTCAGTTCACTTTGGATTGGTTGAGTTTGTTGATTTTCTTGAGAATTTCTCTTAAAAATGAAGGTTTATATCCCTTCTTCCTTTACTCCACCTTGGTCCTCTTCTTGTCATCCCAAGTTTTCTAGAAGGATGGCTTATTTTTGTTTTGTTCATAAAGGTACTCTTCCTTGTTTATAGATTCATATAAAGTATTAGGCTCATAAAATTTAACTTCACCACAATAAAATTATGGTAAACCACTTGAAAATATTTGTATTTTGATATTCTCACCCTTAATAAAACTAGGATACCTAAATAATTCTATGAATTTACTTTTATACCCCTCCATTTTCATGCTCCCAGTTTGAGTTCAAAGAATCCTTACATTTTCCTTTCATAGTACTGTCACAATGAATATTTCTTTTGGAAATACCTCTTGAACTACCTCCATGAAATATTCTTCTTATCCAAGCATCTAACTTTCTTGAGTTGGTCACACCACATGTTTTTTTTTTCCCTTCAAGTGATAAATTACAATTTGGGCCTCCAAGTTGTATGAGTAATTGGACAATTGAAGATACTTCCTTATCTCTATCAACCACACTTCAAATTCCTCATCGTTCTTATGCTCACCACCAAAAATAAGAGGTTTAATCTTCCTAAGCTCTCCTTGCAAATTATATAATTCATATTTCCTCCATCATTGTTTAATTGGTGATCTGTTTGGACTACTCCTAGATCCTAAGAAACATAATCCCTCTTGGTTGAATGTCTTGGGGAGTGACCTTGATGCCTATCAACACTCCTAGAATGCCTTGAACTACCCAAATCCACCCTCTTAAATTGAGAATTTTGTTTCTATGCTTGCCTTTAATCATTTTTCTTGTCCATTTTCTTTTATAAATGATTTAAGATTTCTATAATTTGAGTATTAATAAACTATTGTTCCTTCATCAACCTTATAATTGAGCACCTACGTTTTAAGACTCCTCATGGTCTCATCTATGTATATATTCTCTAAGCTACCATTCAATTTCCATTTTACTTTATTTCAACGCTACCCATGTTAATATTCATACCTACAACCTCCTATTCATGGCTATAAGACCCTTGATCATATGACATACTTTCAGTCCTCGTGTTAACTATGTTCCTGTAAGCCACCAATGGAATTCTTTCAATTTCTTGAGAATTTTTTCTCACTACTTTAGATTTCCTAGTTGACTGATGTATTCTCCTCATCAATACCTTTGGGTTAATTTTTTTTCCTAAAACTAAGTTTTGGGCTGAAAGTTATGGCTTTTCAAAGTTTTGGCCAATTTTTCCCATTTTTCTCTATTTTGCTACTTTCTTAAGATCATATATGCACAATTGTAAAATATAGCTCCATGTTTTTGTCTTTTTGTCCAAGATATTTTTATTGACTACTTCTATGTCCCAATCCAAGCTCTGGTTAGAGAGTTGTGCCTCCTGGAAGTAAATTGATACTTTTCTTCCCCTTTACTATTTCAGTCATAGCTTCCTTACATAGGCTATGTTATGTAGGTGTAATATCTTGTTGGAAATATATCTCCAAGATCATTCATTTAAGCTACATAAACTTTATGTATCAATGATAGACATAGTTATAATTAGATTTCACTTCTCAAAAATGTTGTTTAGGGCCTAAAAAATTCCCTACAAGTTAATGACCTAAAAAACTAATATTTTTTTTGAGAAATTATTGAGTTTCTACTATTTTATTTCTTCAAATTCATCTAAAAATTCTCTACAACTATGCCCTATAATGGTTTACGGGTACATTATCTATAATTCCATGCTTTGATTCCTCTTTAACGGAAAGAGCTAATATTCGTGTGTGTGTTTACACATACACACACACACCCCTTAGGTCTCATTGGACACATAAATACTTTGCATATCTTTGCTTAAATACTTGGAACCCATACAACCCACTTTATTTGTCTTTTAGTCCCCAAATGGGCCCCATCATTCATGTGGCACCTTATTGATCTTCGTTAATATGGGAGGGTCCTACTTCATCTACCACCTTGTTGGCTTGATGGGGCATGACCCAAGTTCAAGTTTAACTGCTCCAACCAACAAAACCATAAACTTTTGTCCCTTTCAGCAACAACCCACGTAGCACAAGTTGCAGTCTCACCCGAAGTAGTATTGGGGGATGCTAGAACCAGGTTTCTGCATCCATAAGCCTGTCTGATGGTTTCTGCATACATATTATAGATCTACTAGTTCCATGCAGTAAATAAGCATTAATTCATATTAAATAGATTACAGAATGATGATACATAAACTTTTCAGAAGTAAATAAAATGACACAGATGCATCAATTTCAGACCAAAACAATCTTTATTAGATATAAGCATTCAGATACCGACTCTTTATCCCTGTGCACCCAACTACATGGGCCCGCGCACTCAACTGTGGACTTACCAAGATCTCCATGCACTCAGCTGCAGGAGCCTTCCCCTTTCACCTAAGTACATGAAACATACCTTTCTTTCCTTATCACCTTTACCTTACAATTATTCTTCAATTAAAGTTATCTCTTAGACTTTCTATGACTCAACTACTTATAGACTTTGCTTTACAATACCATGGTCCGCGAACCATGGGCAGGTCTCAAAATAACTCTATCACCTACCCACTAAGGGACTAAAGCCCCTTTTTTCTACTTAGCCTCATGCTCTACTTTCCACATTTCACAGAGACTTTACCTTTGCTACAAAAAGATATTACAAAAATGAATCAAAACTCAACAAAATTGACCCTAGGGGCCCCATCCCAATAGTTTCCCAACACAAATATGATGACTTGCCCTTGAGTCGCTCGAATGGCACCTCGATCTTGTTGCGGAGTTCACTAAACTCGATCTACAATGCTGCAAAGTTAGCAGATCCTTGTATCACGGCCTGCTGCACTTCCTCTACCAACTTTTCTGTAGTTGGGCCTTCCATCGCGAGACGCATCATTCTTTGTGTTTGCTAGAGTGTCTTCAACTTGTCGAGGACTAACAGAGTAAGCTGACATGCTTCCTCCATCCATGGCTATATTCTAGCCTTCAAAAACAACCTCTTTTCTCTGCAACTCTTTAATTTGTGATTGTAGCCGTTTTTCTTCTTGCAATAGAGCGAGGCACTGGATTGGCACCAAAGTGTGCGCAGTCTCCCTAACTTCATCAAACTGTCATTGTGTCTCCGGGATGTCTATGCCAAGTTTCTGCAGGTATGGATCCTCCTGCAGAGTTATCCATAGCTCCATGGCCTGTTCAAATATCAGTGTGTAGTTTGTGACTGTTGCCTCCAAAGTTCCCATGCTCTTCCTTATGGCTGCTCCATGTTGCTCCTGGACCTCTGGTGTAGTGGTTGGCTGCAATTTCAACTGCAACTTTGTAATCTTTATTTGGAAGTCAAATATTACTCAGCCAATCTCATCCTTTGGTTCTCTGACTGCGGAAACCAACTTCCAAATCTTCGTTGTTGCTTCTACATCCTTGGGAATGTGAGGTTTTGGTAGCGTCTTGCATGACTGTGTAAAGGCTGCCTGCAAGTTCTAGCTTCGTGCAACTAGTTCCTCCTTTTCTTTCAGCGCTTGAGCCTTTTCTACAAAAATATTCTCATTTTTCATCTTGACTTTGTTGATGACTGATAGTGTGGGTTGCTCCCTGATCTTGAGTTCATCTGATACCCCTTGATGAAGTGCATGGAGGGTCTGAATGGGAAGCGCGACCAAGTTGACACCCACATCTTTTATCTGTTCGAGCTTGGTGTTTGCTTCCTCTGCCTCTGCGCGCAGTGATACTTCTGGTAACATAATTACTCTAAGGTCCAGAGAACTGTCTGTGTCTAGCACCGACGTGATGTGCTGGCATGCTGTAGGCTTTCTTGAATCGAGCTTGCTATTCCCGCACTCACCTGAATGTGACCTGCTTGAATCTGCAACTCACGCAGATCCTTCTGGATGCTTCCTAGCGTTTGCATTTACTATTGCTCGTATTGAGTCCACAACTCTGTCATTGTGTCATGGACCTTGTCCTCGATCTCATCCAAGTCCCCCTCAGTGAGGACCATTGGGTCCGCGTGTGCCTGATTATCAGAATTTTTCTTCTTTCCGGACCCGAAAGTGGTCTCCCTAGTTCACTTTTGCAATTTGAAAGGGGTGCTCTGCTCCTCGCCGCCACCTCCTTCCTCCTCCCTAGACCCTTCCTTGTGCATAGTCTACTGAGAAGCAGACTCTTCATGAGCTAAACTGCACCACCATCCGTGATTTCCTTAACAACATATGGCCCTAACCAGTGCATTTGAAATTTTCCCAGAAACTTTGTGAACTTGCTATCATATAGTAGCATGAGATCATTCACCATGAAGGTGTGCAACTTAATATGCCTATCATGCCAAGCCTTCTCACATTCCTTCTGCACCTGTTGGTGAAATCCGGATAGAAAAAGGTTTTCTTCAAGCTCTAGTAACTGCATGAGGCACACTTCCATAGTTTCGTGATCAAGCATCTCCGTCAATGCTATAATCTGTAGACTTGGCACAATATACTCCATTGGCATGGCTGCTTCTATCCCATAGACCAACCTGAACGGGGTTTGTCTTATTAGCTTCTTACACGTCATTCTATATGCCCATAGGACCGCTGGTATGCGCACATCCAAAAGCGTTCCTTTTCATGTTGCAAACCTTAGTGAACACATTCTCCAGGATCTTATTAAATTCTTCAACTGTCCCGCTTTCTTGAGGGTGATAGGGCATACTCTTCTGATGATATGACTAAAATTCTTCGAGTGTTGTGACAATATTTTCATTGAGGAAGTGCGTACCCTTATCACTCATCAATATCTTCAGACATCCAAATCTGGTCAACACATACTCAAATAGGAACTTCATGGCTGTAGGAGCAGTATAATCCTTCATCAGTTGTGCTTATGTCCATCTTGTCAAATACTTTGTCGCAATAATAATGTACCGTGTACCTGTCTTCTTCCCTGGTGGTTGTATCGGACCTATAAAGTCAATAGACCACTTGTCAAACACCTGTAATTCATCTCTTCGTGATGGATTTCATGTCCTTTCACAAGCATCACATGCCTTATAGTACGCCTTAGAATCCTTATGTATTGTTGGGCACCATAACCCTGCGTACATAATCTTCTACGTGGTTTCTCTACCTGCATAGTGTACTCGCGCTACTCCTCCATGTGCTTTGGCGAGGATACTAGAACAATCAAACTCTGGAACATATCTACATAGTATTTCATCAGTACCCATCTTATACAAGTGTCTCACTATCACATAAAAGTCATTAGCGCGGACCACCAGTTCCTTCTTCTGCTAAGTATAATACCTTTTTGGAGTTGTTCCAGTAGTTAGAAACTGAATTATATCTACAAAATTATCATTTTCTACTCGTACAAAAAATAGTTGCACATCCGGTAATCCTTCATCTAAATTAGTCGACTCTTCACTTGTCTCAATCCTCGATAGATGATCTAGTCCTGCATTCAACTATTCAGGCTTCACAATCACTTCAAAATCATACTCCTGAAACAATAATACTCACCTGCAGATCTTCCCCCCCAACATAGGCTTGTTGACCAGGTACTTGACAGCGGAGTGATTTGTATACATTTTGAAATGCATGCCCAATAAGTAATGTGAAAACTTCTACAACGCGTAGACCATCACCAATCCTTCGCGCTCTGTAGTTGGATAGTTTTTCTCGGTCTTAGAAAATTTCCTACTTGCGAATGCTATTAGATGATCAATCTCACCTTCTCCTGCCTTGGTCAATACTGCAACTAGCACAATGCAGGAGGCATCCACATGAATGTGAAGCTCCTTCCAGTATGGGACCACAAAGATAGGCATAATCACCATCTTTTCCTTTAGGGAATCTAGGCTGTGCTGACACTCTTCATCCCAGTAGAAGGTCACATCCTTCTTTAGTAACTTCTCCATCAACGCGGTTATCTGAGAATAAGACTTGATAAATTTTCTATATTAACCAGTGTGCCCTAATGTTGTGCACAACTGCGTTACATTCCTCCGAGCTTCCAAATTGACAATCACTTCTAGCTTCACCAGATCTACCATTAATCCCTTCTTGTAGACTACATGACCTAGCAGTATCCCATAAGGTACGCAAAAGATACACATTAAAATTTAGGGTGATTTGGTATCTACGAAAAGTATCCAGCATGAGGTGCAGACTAGAAACTTGGTGTTTTACCAACCCAAACACAGTCCAGTCATCAAAATACAGTTCTAAGAATTTATGGATGAATTATTTAAACACTGCAATTACAACTATTGAAAAGATCGTAGGTGCATTCTTCAGCCCGAATGGCATCACTGTGTATTGGAAACATACCCACTCCATCACGAAGTTCATCTTGCTGCGATCCTCTGGCACGATCTTAATCTGATTGTACCTTAAGAACCCATCATTGAGTAGATAAGCTTCTTTCCCTCCAAAATTTTCTAAAACTTCATCCATAAATTCGGTTGGAAATGGGTCATGAACGCATGCATCATTGAGCTTCCTTAGGTCTATGCAAATTCTAATTTTTCCCTACTGGTTCTTCTCTTTAACTAGCATAGGGATCACCCAATCATATTCTTCTATTGGCTCAATATTTCTTACTTCCAGTATTTTGTCTATCTCTTTGCACACCTTTTATTTATACGTAGGATTCAATCGGTAGGGTCTCTATTTCATAGGATTCGTATAAGGCTTTAAAGTGATCTTCATGACACCCAGATCCCCTACTATTCCTTTCAGGTCCGAGAACTTCCTAGGAAACAGGTACGAGAACTACGTAGGAAACAAGTCCTGGTATTCGCACAGTAGCTCCACAACTTTATCAGCTGTATCTTCATCCCAATAATCTCCTATATTTGTAAACTTCGGCTGCGCGTTAGATCCAATGTTTACTTGCCTAGTCTTCAAAGGTTGTGACATATCAGGGTTCTCTACTTTAGGTCCTGTTAGCTCCTGCTGCAACAGGTATGCATTTTTCATGATTGGCATTTCACAGGTCAAATATGTTGTACTTTGCTTGCTGCAATGCTCCATATTTGCTCAAACAGTCTCCACATGAAGAAGGCTACTTCAAGATTCATTCAATTGCCTTCAAATTTTGTAAATTTTTCCTGGTATCGCTACTGTTAGTTAAAGGGAGGTCCAAACAGTTTAATCTTGGTCTCCCTAGGTTTAAATTTCCCGTTTTAGAATATAGAGATTGTAAATCTGTCCAAACAGTTTAATCTTGGCAGATTCTTAGATAGGTAGAGAAGCAGAGGAGCCCAACAGCTTAATCTGGGCTCTGGAAGAAATAAGGGTAGTATGTAGATAGGAAAGCATCAAAAGAAAAATGAATGACGGGTATGCAAGTCTAAGTGCACCCCAAACAAAGAAGAAAAAATGCTAGGTAAGTAGGCTGGGTAGGTAGTTCTGAGGTTGCTGAATCCTAATTGCTGACCGATTCCAGGTTTCAGGTGTCATATCATTCAAGACACAAT
>APFE030023113.1:8481-25549 GCA_000404065.3 Pinus taeda | reverse complement strand
CCAAATTGATGCCGGAATGGGAAATGGTTGTAATGTGCCTGGTGTGTTGACGGTTTCCCCTTTGTGGCGTTGACAGACATCGCATTCGGTTACGAAGGTAAGGATGTCCTTTTTCATGCCTGTCAAGAAAAATTATCTTCTGGTGCAAGCATACGTCTTCTGAAAGCTTGAATGTCCTGCAATGGGAGATGTGTGCATCTCTGCCAAAATGCGACTTTTGAAGGTGGATGTTGGTGATAGTACGACTCTGTACTTGTAGCGAAGAATATCATCCTGCCACAAATAGCCCTTGGTGGAATGGGGATCTGCTTGTAATTGAGAAATGAGTTGGGAGAGCTCGGGGTGTGAAAACCATTCCCTGTGAGCTTCTTCAATCCATTCTGGAATGGGGAGGGAAATAGCTAGTAGGGTGCTTTCCTCCTCAAATTGGCGAGATAGTGCATCGGCTACCCTATTGTCTGTCCCTTTCTTGTAAATGATCTCATAATCATATCCCAACATTTTGGCTAGCCATTTATTTTGTTGTGGGGAGGATAGGTGTTGCTCCAAAAAATATTTAAGACTGTGCTGATCTGTGCGGATTTGGAAATGTCGCCCCAATAAATAAGGTCGCCAAGTGTCGACTGCATGTAAGATGGTCATCATTTCCTTCTCATATGTAGATTGGCCCTGATTCTTCCCACTGAGTTTCTGGCTTGTGAAGTCCAACGGTCGCCCTTCCTGCATTAAAACCGCCCCAATACCTGTACCTGAAGCATCACATTAAATGACGAAATATTTGGTGAAGTCAGGTAGTGCTAAAACTAGAGTGGAACTCATGGCATTTTTTAGAGCTGTAAAGGCCTGTTGGGCTTCCTCATTCCAGAAGAATGAATTTTTATTTAGGATTTGGGTGAGGGCTTTCACTATGCGACCATAGTTACGGACAAATTTACGATAATAGCCTGTGAGACCCAAAAATCCTCGCAAACTCTTCAAGGTCTTAGGTTGAGGCCATTCCTGCATTGCTTGGATCTTTTTGGGGTCCACCTTGACACCCTCACGCCCCACACTGTGGCCCAAATACTCTACCTCTATCATGCCAAATGAACACTTGGACATCTTGACAAATAATGTATGCTTGCGGAGCAGTTGCAAGAGTAGATATACATGCTGAAGATGTGCGGCCCAAGTGCAACTATAGATGAGGATGTCATCAAAGAAGACAAGGACAAATTTCCTGAGATATGGTTTGAGAATGTGGTTCATAAGGCTCTGAAAAGTAGAGGGGACATTAAAAAGACCAAATGGCATGACCAGGAATTCATAGTGACCTTCATGAGTTTTGAAAGCAGTCTTGGGGATGTCGACTTCCTTCATGCGAATCTGGTGGTAGCCAGAGCGAAGATCTAACTTCGTGAAAAATTGAGCCACATTGAGTTCATCCAGCAAGTCATCAACCACCAGGATGGGAAATTTATCTTTGACTGTCAACTTATTGAGGGCCATGAAGTCAGGAAACATCCGCCACTCCCCATATTTCTTGAGCACCATGACCACTGGGGATGAATAAGGACTGATGCGGGGACGAATGACCCCTGCTTCCAAAAGTTCCTTGATGATTTTTTCTATTTCATTCTTTTGGGTGAACGGATATCTATATGGGCGCACATTTGGGGTTTGGGCCCCTGGAACCAAGGTGATGCTATGATCATGTTCTCCTCGCGAGGCTGGAAGCCCTTGAGGCTTGTCAAAGACCGACAAATGGTTATTTAAAATCTGTTGCATCTCTAGATGAAGTGGCGGTGAATTGGTTTTGACTACCTGGATGGCATTAAATTGAGCTAAAACGCCATGATTTCCCTTTTTTAACAATTTTTCCATCCTATGTGAGCTGATGATAGATGGGGCTCCCGCCTGGAATCCTCGGAGGGTATGTTTGTGGTTGTTCTGCTTAAAACTCATATACAACTCCTGGAAATCCATTGTGATTGGCCCAAGAGTGTGGAGCCAGTCAACACCTAGGACAATGTCATAACCCCCCATGTGTATGGAAAACATGTGGGTTTTCAACTGATAATCCCCCATTTGAAGTTTGACATTTTCACAACGGCCTTCACATTTCATTGTGCCTCCATCTGCAATTTGAACTTGGAAGTTAGAAATTTCTCGTACAAAGCAATGCACCATTTCTGCGACTTTTTGATGGATGAAATTATGTGTACTTCCACTATCAATCAAGACTACTACTGGTCGATGTTTAATAAACCCTCTGATTTTGAGCATTTGAGGGGAAGAAATCCCTGCCAAGGCATGCAATGAAATAAATGGTTCGTCAAAGACATTGTCCTATTGGTTGTTGTCCTCTAGCGGCTCATGTTCCTTGAGTGGTGGATCTTCCTCTGTTGAGCTGTAGTCAGTGGCATCTATTTGAAAGAATTTTGGCTCGTTACATTTATGACCTGGGGAGTATTTTTCGTCACAGTAGTAACATAGGCCTTGCTTCCTTCTTTCGGCCATTTCCGCAGGGGACACCTTTTGGACCTTAAGTGTTTGAGTCGTGTTCTGAGCCTGTGGGGGACGACCTTTAGCAGGGAAATTTGGGCGACTGTATTAGGCTGCTAATGCACGTTCCACCTTACGAGCTACCTGGCAAGCCTCTGTCCACGTGGGAGGGTGGTGAAGTAGAACTTGAGCTTTGATGGCTTCTTTAAGACCGCTAATAAAACATTCCGTGTAGAACTCATCTGTGAGACCCTTAGTGCGGAAAGCTAAGCCTTCAAAAGCGGTAATATATTCCTCCACTGTACCAGTCTGTCTGAGCTTGGTGAGATGACCCAAATAAGAGTCTTCTTGTTCAAAGTGATCTCGAAGAGCTTTGGTAAATTGGGTCCAAGTCCTAAAATATCCATTGCAATGCTGATGCCATTCCCACCATTGCCACCATTCATTGTCGAAGTACATGCTCCCCAACATAAGCTTAGTCCCATCATCTAGGATATGATTCAATTTGAAATACTGCTCCATTTGTGCTAGCCATGCGGACGTGTGAGAATCGTCATATTTATGCATATCCAACTTGGGAGGTCGCTGACTGGGTGGTGGATGGGTGTGCCAGATGTGAGGAGAGTGGCTAGATTCACCATAATTGCCTTCATGGCCATTATACCCCTCCTCCTGGGCTTGCTCCTTACCTTTTTACATAAAATCCTCCTTGCCTTTTGACATAAAATCCTGTAGCTGGAGACTTAGTCCATTCAGCTCTTTTTGCATTACCACCAGATCTAGTCTGCGAAGCTGAGTTTGGATTTCGTTCAAATTTTCTTCAAGTTTTTCCATCCTTTCATTGGCCATTTCTTGAGCTCTAGTTGCTACCATACACCGACCTGATGAAAAATTGGGACCGCCAAAAAAATTTCATAATTAATTGAATGGTACCACCATGCTCAGCTCGTTGTCCTGATCTTAATGGGCTAGATCACCAATAAGCGTCCCAGAAGATCTCAGACTTTTTTTTTTTTTTTACTCCTAACGGAGTTTTACTCCTTGATCAATATTGCAGTCGCCAAATCCTCAAAATTTCAATGCGGCCAAAAGTCCTGCGACAATTATACCCTGGTATAGGAACCCTTCACAACGCCTCTGGTCTGCTGGATCTGAGAGATCTGAATGGCGGATCGGGTAGCGCTGGACGACTAAACTGACTAATTCTACAGATCTAATGAATCTAATAGATCAGAAATGGCTGATTGGGACTGATGTCTGCTGCTGCTGCACTCCTTTGCTCAAGCGGATCTGGAATAGATGATGCTTAAAAAAAACGGAACTAGGGTCTTGAGGAGTGTCAGGTGCTACAGATCGCAATATACATAAGGGTCTGGCAGTAGTACTCGGCCCAATGTTTCAGGGCTCTAACTAAGGAGGGTCGACCGTACCCTTAGTCGTACCACCTGACTACCCTATCGTACGGGCGAGTAATCTCCCTGAGTGTTGTTCTTGGTGTACTGTAGCCGCAAGAAGGCCAAAGGATTATATATGGCGAGGTTTTCAGGGAGCCTATGGGGCTTCCGATATACCCAGAGGGTACGTGGAAGACAGTCCATGGGCGGTTCTGTCTAATGCGCTACTACTCGAAGGGGTACCTGTTAACTCCTGCTGCAGCAGGTATTCATTTTTCATGATTGGCATTTCACAGGCCAAATATGTTGTACTTTTCTTGCTGCAATGCTCCATATTTTCTCAAACAGTCTCCAAATGAAGAAGGTTACTTCAAGTCCATTCAATTGCCTTCAAATTTTGTAAAGTTTTCCTGGTATCGCTACTTCTAGTTAAAGGGAGGTCCAAACAGTTTAATCTTGGTCTCCCTAGGTTTAAATTTCATGTTTTAGAATATAGAGATTGTAAGTCTGTCCAAACAGTTTAATCTTGGCAGACTCTTAGATAGGTAGAGAAACAAAAGAGTCCAACAGTTTAATCTGGGCTCTGGAAGAAATAATGGTAGTATGTAGATAGGAAAGCATCAAAAGAAAAATGTATGTTGGGTTTGCAAGTCTAAGTGCACCCCAAGCAAAAGAAGAAAAAATGCTAGGCAAGTAGGCTGGGTAGGTAGTTATGAGGCTGTTGAATTGCTGACAAGTTCCAAGTTTGCAGGCATCATATCATGCAGAACATAATCAGCAAAGATTTGTAAGCAAAAAAGGCTCAAATGAGGTATAACTAACTCCCCTTCTCTGCTTTCCCCCCGATCACTAACTAACATCCCCAAAAGAGGTCAAGATCTGCTTGACACCTCTTAAGTTCATCATCTTCATCACTCTGGTTGAGTAAAGATATGCTTTACTCAAAGCTGTTCCATGTCTTCTCCTGAAGTATGGTCCTACCCCCTGCAACAACCTAAGTACTCCTGAAATTTAGCACTTTATTACCATCTCCACATTAACCACTAACGTTATTATGTAGCTCCCTATGTTTCCCGTCCCCGTATTAATATTAAGTAAATTCCCCTATGTAATATCCCTTCCCCTGGTTGAAAAATAACCATAGCAAGTCCCGGGAATTGTTTAGTTTATCAGAAACTAAGCAAGAACCCAACCTCCGAAACCACCTTCCACATACTATGGACTCCTTCCTAAGTATAAAACTCCCCCGAAGTAGTCGGACCCCTTCTGAAACTTCAAAAGCCCTTCGCACCCACTTACTTACCTTTTCCCCTCAAAGCCGTTTTCGCATCGCAACCTCGCCATCTCACTTTCATGCAAAACAATGCCCATCCGTTCCCCGCAGATGCGACATCGCGAAATCGGAGATCGGTGATCACAAACTCCGAGTGTCCAATCCATTCACCTTTCCTCTCCACCGATGCGATATCGCAGCAGTCGTAAGCACCAAAATGTCCAACCCAATGATCCCCCTCTTTCCCCGCCGACGCGATATCGCGATATCGCATCGGAACCTCTTCACCAACAGTTCATCCAGTACCTCACCACGTCGCGCTGTACCAAGGACCCACTGATGATGTCATCCGTCATACAACCGACGCAGTGCTTACGTCAGCAACCAGAAAATCCGAAAAAGCTTCGCGCATGAAGAAAAGTCGCACTTCGGAGCTCCAGATCAAGAAACAGAGGCAGTTTTCGATGCGCGAAGCTCTATTCGTGCATCGCTATGAGAAATAGGCCATTTCAAGGAATCTTCAGGGAATCTTCTGATTGCCGAGCCCACTACACGCCGAAAAAGCCCGAAAATCGCCCAATCGTGCCAAAAGATCTGATTTGAAGACAGCAGCAGATCATTCACAGAGTTTAAAGTATATCAGATCAAATCAGTAGGCTTCAAGTGTGTCAAAGAGTATCAGTCGACGGCGGAAATCATCAATGTAGCGGCAAAGTGTATCAGAGAATATCTTGAGCAGCGGCCCAAAGCAAGAGAAATTTGAATATCTTCCAGCAGATCCACAGGAGGAGAGCGAAATACTTGAAGCTCTCAAATCATAATAATTGCACATTCAATTCGCACCAAAGCCGAACTGCAGTCCCAAAGCACATTCACTTCAGCAGCACCGCATCTGGTCCCCAAAGGCCACCTCATCACCTGTTCCGATTCAGCTGCCCCTAGCGCAGCCAAAAGATTTACTTGCATTTATTTCCAACATCATTTAGATTTTTGAAGAGTTCTAAGCCGACCTGTCAAGGTCACTTGTAATGATGTCTTTCTGATATTTTGTTTATAAATACCACCCGAAGCGATATTGTAAAGGGTTGGTTGGTTGGTAGTAGTAGTTGTTGGTCAATTTTCTTTTCCAGAAATTTTCTCTGAGTAAAGACTCGCACTGCAACTGTCATATTTTTCATAATCAAAGATTGTTGAAAGCATGGATTGCAAAACAACTTGTTGTTTTCTTTTGGCCAAGGAATGATCACGGAATTCCTGTGTCTCTGCATGATCCAATAAATGTTTTTCTTCCCTGTTTATTTTATGTTTTTATCATCTTTCTGCCTTTCTAAGTTGCAGGAAAAAAGAATAGCTTAAGATTTGTTTAAATACACCTTAAGTTCAATTTCTGCACTTTTTGATGTTTTCTGCCGAAACATTTATGGGCTAGAATTCTTAACTGCTCTAGTTTACCCTGTTTCTTTCATATATGAGTGCATGTCTTTGGAATTCTTAACTGCTCCGGGATCCCACTCATCCACTTCTCCCCTTGGTCAGCATGATGAAATGATTCTCTTTTTCCTTTCATCCCTGATATTCATTCCATACTTTCAGCAGCCTGAGTATTGTATCCTGCATGGCTATCCCGCTCCGTATCCCTTTGTGACCAAGAAAACGCTCGCATGCCTCAATCTGTGACTCCATGCCCAATGGTTCAGAACTTATAACACCTTACTGTGCCTCTTTACTCAAGAATCCTACCTTCCTTCCAATCACAGTCAACATTCCCTTGAAGTCAGAAAGCTAGCCTAAAATCATCAACTAAGGTTGAATCGAAAGGAGAGAGCCCTCTCCGATTGCAGGTGGGCTAGAACCTGTAATCAGAAGATTGGTTTGTGGTTACCTCGGCCGTATCCCTATTAGGAGCCTAGGGACAACCTGAGTGATAACAAGCCCAATCTCGGTCTCATACATGACAAGCCTATGCCAAGGAGTCCGCTTGAAATTCTCAAGCCTTCTCTGGAATGTATAGATTCTCTGACTCTGTCTGGCTCTGTTTGGCTTGATGCTACCTTCAAGTCAGCTCGGCTTCTCTTCTCTATTCTCTGCTCTTAGGTTCTGCATTTAACTAACTCCCCTGTTGTCCTCTGCTTTTGTCAGTTCATGGATTTAAAGCCAGTTTGTTCTTTTGACTGTTTGTTTCCACTTCCCAGGTTTCTAATTTCCCTGCCTATGTCCGTTCGAATTCCTCTGCTCTGCATCATCATCACTGTGTAATGCCTCGCAGGGAGCTGGCCCCCTATTTTCTAACGAACTAAGTGTCAGAATCCTTGAATCATATTTGAATGGTCGTTATTTCCATTTGCTTCAAGATTTCCCACGAAACATGACTCTTTTGCCAACTCATCATCCACATCGGATTTTAAATCCCCTGTAATCTTGCTTCATAACTTCACCAAATCCAGTCATTTATCGAGATGCACCTCCATCGTCGATCTGGGCCCCCCAGATCCTATGGTTGTCGTTCATATCGGGTGGGCAAGTTGTGTGACATTTACCTGTCCAATGCAAGCGATTTTCTCTCTCATCTGCCAGATGCATGTCGCTCAGTGTGTGGCATCGGGCGAGACTCAGTCAAAACTGCTTACCGCCTCGAGGCCTTCCGATATCCTGTCAGTTTGTGGAATCCCGTGATACAGAACCGAAAGCGTTACTTTTCTGCATTTCATAATCTTTTCGGGTTTGGGCACTTCGGGGCTTTCCTGCACTGAGGGGGATGCCCTGCGATAGGTGATTAGTGCCTTAGCACTAATCGCGTATCAAAAACTACCCCTGTTTCTCAAATTTGCCTCTGGTTTTGCCAATTTTGTGCCAGTGCGTATTACCATGGGCCAACGGTCTGTGCGCTCGACCGAGGGTCCTCGTTGCTCCACTCTGGCCACAACTGCAACTTTCACGAGGATTCCTTCTGATAGCTTGATTTTTCTAAGACTTGAATCTTTTGGCATAATTTGAAACAGTCATGAAAACTTAGAGAGTGTTTAGGATCCAATTCGGATCAGAACTAATATTACTCCCGATCCCTTCAATCCTCACCTTCTTTCTTCGTGGAATTCTAGCGTTCTGACATTAGACATCCCATAGGAAGATATCAATCTTAGAAATGGAACCATTTGTTGGCTGATATGGCCCTGAACCAAGTTCGGAAGAATTATTTGGCCAAACAAATCCCGCAGCTACCGGCCCTTTCGGCAATAGCCCGCAGAGCGCGGACTGAGGTCTCACCCGAGGTAGCAGGGGAGGGCGCTGGAACCAGGTTTCCGCACCCTTGGGATGTCTTGGTGTGAGCTGGAGGGTTGGCGCACTGTCCTATATCCTCACACTGCTTTGTTCTCGCGTGGATCCGAGACAAGGCTATCCCCCAATACTTCTTACTTAATGAGTTATATTTACTTGTTATGGTCTTTAAGCAAACATTTAATCAAGATAACTAATGCGTGCATTTAAAAGGAATACAGATTTGCATAAACTCATAGCATACACATAAACAAATAGAAATGTCAACCATTCATTAACCAGATCCACAACAGTTCAGATTTGACACAGTATTTTAGAATCAAATTATCTTTATTCTCTTCCTTTGTCAATACAGCCAGATTTACCCTGCGCACTCAGTTGCAGGGGTCCGCGCACATAGCTGCGGACTCTACCAGGACTCTATGCACACAGCTGTAAAGCCTCTATCTACCCTCGACTCAGACTTACAGATGCACAATAATCTTCACAGACCCATATCACTATGATCATTCAAAACCCAAAAAATGCCTTCTACCCTTAGAGCCTCGCTCTATTTATACATCCCATGGTCCGCGAACCATGGGTAGGCCCACTTACTCCCTATTATTCTATATTATTTCTTGGGCAGACAACCCTTTGACTTGGCCTTTTACATTTCGTGCTCCACATCTTGCGGAGTTTTACAATATTTTCATCTTAACTTATAGGCTCTTAGCCCCAAAACTGTTACGCGGGACCTCTGCTACCCAACACCAGCCCTCTGCGCACACAGCTGCAGAGCCTATATCTATCTACCAACACCCTTGACTTGGAATTACAGATGCAAAGAAAATATTTCCTTTATAAACCCATTACTTTCCAGATCCAAAACTAAAAACTGACTTCTAACCATCGAGCCTTGCCCTATTTATACATTTCCATGGTCCATGGACCATGGGAAGGCCAACTCACTTTCTATTTTCTTACATTATTTTTTGGCGAACAACCCTTTGACTTGACTTATTATAATTTGCGCTTTATGCACCTCGTGGAGCCTTTAAAATTTTTACCCAAAATTGTGGGCTTTGAGCCCCAAAACCGTTACCCGGGGCCTCTGCTACCCAACATGCCCCCAACACAATCATCGTGACTCGTCCCGAGTCACTCGGCTGGTGTGGAAATCTTTGCGCAGAGGTCATTCAACAACTTCTGTGCTTCGCTTACACTTGCAAAAAAATCTTCCGTCATCTGTTGTACCTGTTCTACGAGAGCCACCGATGCATCAATATCTGTTTCAGTTGCATGTCCAGGTGCATATGCTGCCTGCATGTGTGCCACCTTTCGCTCGATGGTGGTGGAAACTACAAATGCCTCACCAAGCCAAGGCTAGATACATTCTTTAATCACTACTTCCTTCTACCGAGTGGTGTCATCCTGTATCGTAAGATCCTGGGCCTCCCTCATCTAGGCCAAGCGCTGCGTAATAGCAACTGTCTGCGCGGTCCCTCTGACATTATCATAGGCCTGTTGTAGCTCCCTTACCTCTATTTCCAACCAATGTAAGTTTGGGTCTTCCTGCGGTGAAGTGAGCATAATAAGTGAGTGATCCAACAAGTCGGCACACTCCTACATGGCACGTGTTATTGTCTCCTGCCTAGATTAAATGATGCCTCTCCACTACTTTGTGACCTCCGGTGGTGTAGAGGGCCGTGATTTCAGTTTTAGTTTTGCAATCTGTAAGTTGAGTGCCAACTGGATCCTTGCGGCTTCTCCCTTTGCTTCGCGGAACCCACTGGCCAACTTGTGGATTTGTATGCTGATAGGTAACTCGGCCGCAATCTCCAACTCAGGGGCAAGACAACATGCTTCCCCTACAATTTGTTCCAATTGTCGATTTTGTGCTATTGCTTTGTCACGTTGGAGGGTCAATTTCTCTATGTTAATTCATTGCTCACAGAGTACTTGTACCGCACGTCCTTCCCTAGTGCAGAGCTCCATCATTGTGCTGTCCTAGAGCTGGTACAAGCTGTCACGAGGGAGGGCTGCGAAATTTAATCCTAGCCCTGTAAGCCAGCGCTATCTGACGCATTTTTTGTTATCAATGCTCCTGACGGGAGTGCGATGGTATTAGCCATTTTGGCCTGTAGCAGTTGCTCAGTGGCTAACATACCAGTAGCTCCAAGGGTAGCGATGGTTCCCGGCTACAAGGCCCATGCCCCCAGTTCCTGCAGCTATGCACGGAGTGCCCCCAACACAGTCTGCTGTTCTGACATGGCCTCGTCGATTGCCTCCTGAGTGACTTCGCGAACTGTATCCCCTATGTCACCTAGGTCACCTTTGATTAATGTGATAAGTTCCCCATCCCATTTAGACACCTTGGACTTCTTCCATGGCTTTGTCCATTCTGTTGGTCGTGGTCGTTTTAAGGGCGAACCGGTGGTGGTTGGCGTCGTTCCTTCCATCCATGTATTTGTGGCCAGTGCTATGGTCACATTCAGACCGCTTTTGTCTGCTATCGTCGCAGCCCCTCATGTTGTTGCCTTACCTGTAGAAGCTTACGCTACCTCCCGGGCCACCCGTACTTCTGCAGCATGTTGTTCGTTTCACTTTTGTTGTGCTACGTGCTTGGCTTCGGCCTTCTATTTTTGGATAGTGGTCTCATCATGCCCCACCGCATCTGGTCCACCCCACTCTGTTGGCCAGGTATCCAATACCGCATAAATAGCCTCATCAATGGCAATGAAGGGAAGTGTGGTCCATGTATGTTTTAGATCCTTGCGCACTTGGATGTATACATGGTGCATATCCACCTTAAAATCAACTACGTTCTTCACATTGTCATATATCTCGGTGGATAGACAAGGTTGCTGGTTTATCCACTATTGGATGTTCGCTTCCATTAGTATCCAGAAAATCTTGACTTCCCCGATTCTTGCGGCATCCTTCGTCACCTAGGGAGACGTGTATTTGGCGGCTTCTGGCCTATCCTGGTCCAGGGAAGTAAATTGACTATCTTTGGGTAATTCACTTGTAACCAACAGGATGGATAACAACAACTAGACATAGTGGAAGGTCTTACCCTCCTCTTGGGCCTTCCTGTAGTTGGTTGGGAATTTGTCATAGAGGAATTGTGCCCAATTGAATCGTTCCCTTTCTGCGCATTGCTCAACTAGCACAATGACTATTGTTGGGACCTCATTGCCGCGACAGTTCCCCTTCACTTTTCCTACTAGCAACTGGGTAGCAATGCAGACCCCTTTGTTCGGAATACTGTCAATAGCATACCCTCTCTGCTTTCTCTGCAATTTGTATTTCTTTTTCAGGGTTTCCATCATCATCACATCTCCACTCATATCAACTATTTCCATAGGGTCCCTCCCTTCATAGGGAAGCTGCAAGATCTTGTAAATGAGTTCTGTCGTGATGGCGACATGTTTGTCTATCCATAAGCAACCATCGTGTACCAGACAGAGCAGTTGTCTAATGACCAATATCGTAATGTCAAGCCGGTGAAAATGTGGAATTGACAGGAGATAGAGTAACCCAGCCTCCTCCACCTTTCACAGCCACTCTTGCGGCTGAAGTGTCGTAATAGCCCCCTCTACACTTTGCTCCATCAGTTCGCTAGTGTCCAAATGGGGAAACTTCTCAGTATCTGCAAGGTCCCAATCTTCAAATTTCATAGTAGGGATGTGCTCGGTCACCATTCCTTTGAGCGGAACCCCTTTAGGGAGAGAAGGGGGTGATGAGTATGTTGTCAACGACATCCAGATCTTTAGGTACCTTGGCCTTCCCCTTGCTTGGAGGAACATACTTGGGTCACTTTACTGGCTGGATATCTTCTTCCGTTTATTCTTCTGGTTCGATTTCCTCGATATAGGTCGGAGGATCCTCTTCTTCTTGATCGCTCTCAATAGTACCAGTTTTACCTTTTTCCTCCATCGACAATTTGCCGAATCGCAGATTTCATGGAGACATCCAGACCGGTCCAACTACCTGTGGGTTCTTCTTGGCCCGCGGTGTCCTAGGTGATTTAGGGATTTCGGCTGGAACATCTTTGGGTGTGGATATCGACCTGAGTAGGGATTCCTGTATTACCTTCGGTGGGTCTTTAAACCATGGGCTTCCTCATACAACTGCCTCATTCATCCTGTGTCGCTCTATGTGAACCCGTAACAACTTACTATGTGAGGGGCCAAAGGGTGTGTGGTAACAAGCCACCTGTGCTTTATATACCCTTTAGACTTCAACTTTGGCCATTCTCTTCGTTCATGGCTTATTAAAGCGATTTTGGCAGCAAATCCATTTAGTCCTGTGCCTTAATGGCCTGCCGCCCACTCCTTGGTGTCTTAAATGGGACATATTGTCATGAACAGTAGGTGCAACGGTCACCATCCATCCTTCCCACATGGCAGCGCAGTCCCTAGTACATGGACACGTTCTATGCTTTTCACTAGCCTAGTGTGACACGTCTGAATTGCGCAACCTTCATGCATACTGCTTTATAGTCCCGCGCCCTCTTTCAACTATGTGGAGTGCCGAGACTGGGCCTCCTACAGATAGTCAGGTGGTCACACCCCTCGTGCAAGTGTTCCTCTTCCCTGCTAGTCTGGGCTACGAGCATCCTTTGCATACCTTTGAATCAGGTAGCGCATCGCGGTTTAGGCTCCCTTGCTCAATAGGGTGCAATAGCAACCATGATAGTAGGGTCACGACTTGTTTTAGCATTGTAGGAGGCCCGACCAGGTTCGGTCTCCTCATTCGCACATTCGAGCATCCCGTTTGTGTGACTCCTATTTTCATTTTGTCGATTTCTTCATCCTACCTCATGATTTTCCTTTTTAGCCTTGCCGCCACTTCCTCGAGTTCATGAAGTCTCACATTGCCATGCCAAATGGCTTCCTACAACTACCAGATCTCTTTGTTCAGGTCTTCTCGTTCAGGTCGAATTGCAGGGCCAGTGGTTGGGGAAATTTTCTTTGCTTCCCTAGTTTCAGTGTGTCTATTCATGGACAGAGTTCTCTGTGCATACTCTTCTTTGTTTATGGTCTTATTGGTCCAACGAACCCTTGTTACGTGTAGATTCCATTGGGTTGATGGTTCTACAACATATAGTCCTGCCCTTCATTGTAGATGGGTGCCAGAATTGCTGTGTCGTCGCTGCCCTGTTCATCGCGGAAGTCCTCCAACCAGTACCCACAACCACCTTCTACCTTTGCACTCACTCCACCTCATCTTCTTATGTGCATGCCATATTGTTGCATGCAGTGCTTCTTCTGTTGCATCATGCTACTTCTGCTTTATGATTGAAGTTCCATAAAGGGTGATGAACTCCTCATTTATTGTGTCGTCGTCCACTGGCCATTGCCTTACTTCAGTGGTCACACGTCGCAATGATCTAATCATCATATTACAGTTGAGTGTTGTGACTTCATGCAGTCTGTTCTGCCATCGTTTAATCTCCTCATCTGAATCCGATGTGCAGGAACTATTGTGCTCCCATGAGATTCTTCCATCTGCTGAGGGATTCACCTGATCCTGGTCTTGCGCTATTATCTGGTAGATGCAGTTTAGTTCATCGTCATTGTCCTCATCACTCACTGGTTTGGTGTAGCGTGCTCCTTTAGCTAGGTCCAATGGAACTATTACATGGAGTGACTTTCTCTCGAAGGTCATTTTTCGTCTTTTTAAGTTGATGACCCCATTCATGTCTGTGGCCCAATCTATTCCTAGCAATGCAGGGTATGGATTACTGTCATCAACAATTTCTATTACCTCAAAGTCTATCTGTGTACTTACGCCTTCAATGTCCAATGTCACCCCTTGTAGTCTTCCCATAAGAAAGATCTTCTATTGGTTGGCCATCCGTAGTTGAATAGGAGACCACTATAGTGCGGTCCTGCCCATGCGTTCCCATGTTTACTTAGGCAATACATTCGCATTTGACCCTAAATCCAGGATGACGTGATCCATCTTGTACTCACCGATTTGCGCCATCATCCGCATCTCCTAGCTAGTGCGCAGAGCATGTTTTCCCAATTTCTAGACTACATGTGGCTCCCCTGATCCTGTGCACCTCGTGATCAGCTCTTGCAGTCCTTTAACTGCCCTATTATCGCGTAGCAGCTTCATACATGTCTCTAAAAAGGTAGTAAGCATAGAGGGATCCATTCCTGGCTTAATTGGATCCCTACTACCTAGAGTCGAGACTTCTGTGAAGCTCTTCTAAGCTTCGTTAGACGTCCCCTTCACCTATTCCATCTCAAAGTCAGGTTCCCTTATAGGAACATCACGACACTTCCCATATTCTCCAGGATGTTTCCTCGCATCTCACCCTATAGTTGTGCTGCTCCTTAGTACCATGTTTATGCTAGGGTCCTCTTTGCACGATTCAGACCTCATCATTTGGATATTTTGAGTTGGAGTAGGCTGTAATACACCCTTTTCGCGCATTTGGGCAATCAGTGTCAGACAATCTACCATTTCATGGTCAAACTGCTCACAGTATGGACAAGATATTCTCGTTGGCTTGGTATAGTCACAAGTGTAGTGCCCCAGCCCTCCGCAATTATAATAGATCAACTCTCCACACCCTCGCCTAGGCCCCATTCCTCCTCTTCCTCGCCCGCTTCCTTGGAATCCACTGCGTTGTCCAACGGTTGGGTCGAAACCCTGTGCCTCAGTCTGCATTCGATAAGCTGGGGTCCTCTTCATCATTAGCTTGTAGCTTCGAAACGTTCACTCGTCCTGACCCACTGATTGACAGAAGTTGCAATACAGCTACTGCGAGGTCTAGGTATACTTCTGTAACAGGTGGCAGTTGTCTGTTGCGTGATTTCCTCCTACTTGACAAATCGCGCACCAGAGTGCAGGCACCGCACTTAACCCTACTTGTACCTCTAGCCTTAATGGCATCGGCCCCCCTCTCGCCAGATAGTTCACGAATACGGGGTGGTGGTCCTTGTCGTGACCTTGACCTTTGCATTTGACACATCCCACTTTTTTACGCGCCTCCAGTCGGGGCGCCCTTTCTTGCTTTAAACTTTGCATTTCTAAGCACAGGTTTTGTAGTTGCGCATGGATTTGCTGAACTCCCAACCCCGGATCCCATATTGGAGTTTCATGCAAGCTCATTGCTGTCTCTAATGCTTCAGGTTGGGTTGAGATCTTTTTCTGTGACAGTTCCGTCCTTAGATGTGGTGTCAAAGATGCCACAAACCACGCACAGTGTTGAGCATCCATCAACGTCATGTTAGCCTTGCAAATTGTACTCTTCAATCTCTGATCCAGATCCCACGGGGTTTCACCAGGTAGCATAGCAATCTCCTTGAACCCGATGATCAACTACATTTCTAAGTTTGGTTGGCTAAATTCTTTGTTCAATGCATCCTGGATCATCATTATTCCCACATTCGGGTGATCGCTCGAGTACTTTATATACCACGTCAATGTGCGGTTCTGCGGCGCGCTAACCAAAGTATCCTTTTTGATGTTATCATCTTTTACACCTTAAGGTTCCCATACAGGCTTTACCATGAACTAGAACTGATCTAGTTCCTCATTTCCTACGCCTCTAAATACAAGCAACTTGACTGCACTCACCATTCCAACCTTCGATGGTGGTGGAGGTCAGGTAGGTGAAGTAGGTGATGGCATGGACGGTAGTGGTATTAGTGGAATGCGCTGCTTTATCAATCATATTGTGCTTCTCGGAGAGAACCCAGTGAGCTCCTCCTCGCTTTCTCGTGAGAGCGAAATTAGAGGATTGTTTTCTAATCCTTCGGTCCCTTGGTAGCCTCTTCCGCTCCTCGTTACCCCAGACATCAATGGATGCGCATAACCCATTTTTCACATAACAACATTTTAATCCAAGTATTCAACTATTTGATGTACTTACCCCATGGCCCTTAGAGAAAGTGCCTTTTTGCCTTGCTGTAACTCATAGTTGTGTCTATCACGAATTCGGTTATAAATTCTCCTATTATTCAATCCAACCAGTGATCTATTGCCCGTGCGATTTTATCTTTAGACGCTTCTAGCCTACGCACCAAGTTTGGAGTGCACACGATGGGCTAATCCAGTTGCACCTTCCCTAACTGTTAGCTAGCCTCGCGATCCACTCGTACAGTTCTATCGAGAAGGACGTGAAGAATATCTCATGGATCTTTGTGATATGTAACGAACCAGCCACCTTTCCTCTGATATCTGTGGATTTCTGTTTTCCTGTACCACGAACTCGTGAAGCTTCTAATCCAGCCAATCCTCAAGTTCTTTCTTCGTAGGGTTCCAGCGTTCTGACATCAGACATCCCTTAGGCAGATCCTGGTCCCAACAATGGAACCATTTGTTGGCTTGTTTGGGCCTGTCCCATGTTTAGAAATGTTTTAGCTATACAAATCCCGCACTACTGGCCCTTTTGGCAACAATCCACGGAGCGTAGACTGAAGTCTCACCCGAGGTAGTATGGGAGGGTGCTGGAACCAGGTTTCCGCACCCTTGGGATGTTTTGATGTGGTCTGGAGGGGTCGCGAATTATTCAAGGGCCTCGTGCCACTCAGGGCTTCTATCAGTCTTCCGCGTAGATCCGTATAGAGGTGCTTCCTTATTAATGAATTTATTACATATCTAATCTTTCTCTTACAGTCTTTAAGCAAACATTTAA